>JAHWFO010030971.1:0-61872 GCA_023313115.1 Rhysida immarginata | reverse complement strand
AAAAAAAATTAACTTAAATTCTTTGCGGTTAAATACAGAAAGTCTGGCAGTTTAAGAGCAGTATACCATTTCCACTTCACTTTGCTTCGTTGCTGTTAGAATGTCCAGACGATAATCGATTTCACATAGAAAATCCATGACACGTTGTCTAGCAATTTATGGATCACAAACTGGATAACGTTCATAATCCGCTATTTCAAAATCACTAAATCAGAATTCTGCGTCTTGTAGATCACATATTTTACGCTGCCCTATAGAAAAAATTAAATGTCAGATGACCAAGGAGGTCACATGATCAGGTCACTCCTTCCACTCCAGCGGTGGGAAAAAGATGCTGTGAACTCTGCGTCACAATGTTGATGATAACGTTATTCCGCCTTGTTGAAAAATAACATGAGATTGCTGACCCACCAAATGAAGATTCACTTACTGTTTCAAGAAGTCCTGAAAAATGAGAGCTTTGTCAGATATTTCAACAAAGAAGAATAGTCTGCTAATTCTATCGCACGTCATTTCAACCAGAACTTAACTTTTTGGTTATCCTGAACAGGTTCCCTCTAAGCGTGGAAATTTTCTGGAGATACATCACTATATGAAATGTTTCTTTTTCAGTAAAGGAAAATTGGCTGATGTACTGTTTATCGAACTCATTGATTCCAGCACCTTGCAATCATAGACTTCACACAATGTTTACAAACAAATGTTAACATGACGTCATATTTCCCGTGTGCGTTTGCATCCATGTAGGCAAAAGGATGGTCGCGATTGCTGTTTTTATGTGGTTTTTTGGCTGGCTCACTTTGATTTGTTCGACAAAAAATATGAGAAGTTTTGTCCAAAATTGGTTTGTTTTAATTTACGAGGGGAGTTCAATAAGTAATGCAACACATTTTTTTCCTCGGCCAATTTTGGTTGAAAAAACTGGACATTTCTTGTGGAACATTTTCAAATATTTCCGCTTCGTCTCGTAAAGTTTCATTGACGTCCGATATGTGACAGCGCTATAGTGAGCTGTTAAAGTGGCGTCTACAATGGAGGTGCGTTCCAAACAACGGGCAGTGATTGAGTTTCTTTTGGCGGAAAACCAGGGCATCTCAGATATTCATAGGCGCTTGCAGAATGTCTACGGTGATCTGGCAGTGGACAAAAGCACGGTGAGTCGTTGGGCAAAGCGTGTGTCATCATCGCCGCAAGGTCAAGCAAAACTGTCTGATCTCCCGCGAGCTGGCCGGCCGTGCACAGCTCTGACTCCTGCAATGTCGGAACATGCGAACACTCTCATTCGAGCAGATCGACGGATTTTCATCTGTTTGGCCCAATGAAGAACTCAATCCGTGGGAAGCACTACGCGGATGATGAAGCAGCTATTGATGCAGCACGACGTTGGCTCCGACATCAACCAGTGGAATGGTACCGTGCAGGTGTACAGGCCCTTACTTCAAGGTGGCGTAAAGCCGTAGCATTGAATGAAGATTACGTTGAAAAATAGTGTTGTGTAGCTAAAAGATTGGGGCATAACATGGTGTATTTGAATGCTGAATAAAACAACCACCTTTTTCAGAAAAAAATGTGTTGCATCACTTATTGAACTCCCCTCGTATTTATAATTCTTTCGAGTTCCTGTGCAATTGATTGTGCAGCTAGAAAAAAAATTATATATTGGAGTGGCTTTTTATAACATTCCCAAAAGCCACTCATATGAAAAGAATCGAAGAATATTATGATTGCAAGCTATCGATAAGAAGGATTGAACCCCACAAGTGATTGAAAATATAACGAATAAATTTTCTGAGGCCGGAAATAAAAACAACCAGATCATCCCACTTTTTTAGCATTAGTACTCGGACACCGAAATAAAAACAGTGCATCAGATCAACAGTGCATTGATCGTTATGAATGCTTTCAATTTTCGTGCGTAATCATGCTAAGCGTTTCGAAGAGACACAGCTATAGATATCGAGCCATAACACCCCCGGCCAATATGCAGGATTGTTCTTCCAGCAATTTTCCGCAATTATACGGATCAAACAAACTATCTCCTTTACTCAGAGTGAGTTTATGAATATAAGTTTGTTTTTCTTCGTCCGGCACACGACTGAAGTTAGCTATGCTTTATTAGAAGCCAGGGAGCGAGCGTGTCTTATTGTGGCTTATGCGTGTGGAACGATGTTGCCTACATGGATGCGCGCGCACATAAACTGCCATCACGATGACGTCACGCGTGACGTACGACAATTTTTCCTCTATATTGCTGAAAATTTTTCAGTTTCCGCGTAAGCACTTTAATTGCTATCTTATGGATAGTCGAAATTGGATATCTCAGTTTGTATGTTGCTCTTCTTGAGGACTTTGACAAGCTGTGACGGACTTCGCGCCAATGCCTCTTGGATGATGTAGACTGTCACCTAAGTTGCCGTGAATTCCTTAATAACCCGTGTTTTAAACCAAAACAATCATCATTTAACTTTGTCACCCACAGGATAAAATGCTTTGCCAAACGAGCTGATTATTTCAATTTAGAACCGGAAGCTTGAACGGATAGAGAAAATCAGAGGAAATAAAAATAAAAGCTAAAATATCAAGAGTTAAAGATATAACGCAATGATACATTACGCCGACAAAAATGAGGTTAATTATTAAATGTCTCCAATGACGATGACACCCGGATTCTTTCTGTAATCATAAAAAATTAAGATTAAAAATCAAAGCATAATTCGAATTTAGGCGGAAATTATTTGTTCCGTGAATTGCTTTAACCGGAAGTAATGAATTCTAGAAATAATTTTATCTAATATTTAGGGTCATATGGATTGCTTATGTATTAATTTTGGTCAAATAATTTAACTTTCAGAATGATTTAATTTCTTTTTAAGATTTGTTTTATATGAAGTGTTATTTTTATTAAATATTAATTGAGATTTAACTTAGGTAAAAATAAATAATAATAAATTAATTGGATGCAGACAACAGTTAGCCTAAGAAAGAGTTGTTTCTCAAACTGGAAACAGCTTGTGGCTTGTGCTAAACGCAAAGCATCTTCGAAAAAGAGGTATATTAACATTACTCTGTTAGTGA
This sequence comes from Rhysida immarginata, assembly GCA_023313115.1. NCBI lineage: Eukaryota > Metazoa > Arthropoda > Chilopoda > Scolopendromorpha > Scolopendridae > Rhysida > Rhysida immarginata. The sequence goes on along the minus strand of JAHWFO010030971.1, from coordinate 58,797 downwards.
GCAATATGGTTAATAATAATTTTTAAAGGCTCCTTATTGGAGCCATCTCAATTTAAAGCACTATCAATTTAAAGAGATAAATTTTTGGGGTCCTAAAAGACTTTTTCAGCACATAATATTCTATGAAGCATGTATAATTATGTAATATAGCTTCCTCGTTCTATGTTTCCCCGTCTGTTGCCACAAAATCCTAACAGGCTGTGAATTTCAGGTGGAAATAATGATCTAAAATTCAATAAAACTTTTATTTATAATGTCAAAATGTAACTTAAGAATGTAACATAGGAATAAGCCTATGAAATCTTGGTAAAACTCGAAACGGTCGTGGTTGAAGAACTCGAAAGAAAGAGCAGTTTGCAGATTTTCGAGCAATCCTCCACAATCATTGATCATTTTAAAGACGCTATGTTCACTCTTTTCCCCATTCTGCTGCGGCGTCTTACAGCTTGCTGCATCGGAAAGTAAGACCGTTAAGTGTGTATCTGAGTTAATATACTTGTTGAATCCATTTTTTATGTTTATTTGTTGTATTTTGTAAATTGTCTATAAGAAAAGTGAAAATAGAAATATGTCCCGCGAGAGTATCTGTCTAATAATAAGCATAAGTGTTTGATGTTCATAGATGTTTTATTTTCTAATAAAATTCGGTTTTATTACATATGCTATTCTTAATCTTATATTAGCTATACAGGGTGAAAATTAATTCCACTGCCAAACTTGGAGAGGTTGTAGGGATAGTCGGAACAAACAACTTTTCTTTATACAAAAATTTATTTACCAACGCAGAACAGTTACAGCAGTTGTTCAAAGTGTTTTTGTCGTTCCACACCTGGCGGTTGTGGCAATTGAAGAGACCATCCTTGGTGAACTGTGCTTCATCAGAAATCAAAATAAGTTCACCAAAAGCGGGATTCACGGCAACATTCCGAAGATACCAGTCGGAAAAGTGCACACGTAATTGGTAGTCGTTGGGTCGCAAAGCCTGCACAGTCTGTTCATGGTATGGATGTTGCCCATTGTCAGGAAAGACGTTCCAGACGATTGTTTGACTGATCCTCACAGCATGTGCGACTGCACAGGTACTTGTTGAGGGATCCTCTGCAAACGGTTGCAGTATCTCCTCTTCCACACGTCCTGTTCTCACACGTCCAAAGTGGGCGTTGGTAAATAATTTTTTGTCTAAAACTCGTACAAAGAAAAGTTGTTTGTTTCGACTATCCCTACTACCACTCCAAGTTTGGCAGTGGAACTAATTTTCACCCTATCTACATAATTTAACAGGTTTAAATGTCTAATATAGTCAGTTGTTCTTAGCAATGTTAGCAATACCATATATGAGTTGATCACTTACAAAGTCGGTAACTATTTTTTGTAGTCAAATGTGTTCTTATACAAGCATTTCATATCATAATATACATATGAAAAAATATATAAATTACTTTACCTATAAAGTCTGTCATATCGGTTCCTCAGGAAGAAGACCAGGGAGAAGAGTAAAAACCAAAAATAAAATCACTACCAATGTGACGCTTCTCTACTTCGCTTTAATCTTCGCGATGCGAGATTACCGGATTGGACAATGAAACAGCTGATGATATTCGTCGCCTTCCTAATTTTTTTTTAAACTTTTCTCCCTTGTCTACGATACTTCCTGAATAACCCAGTAACAGACATTATTGGTAAAGTACATTGTGTATTTTCATATGTACGTATATTATAAAATGTTTGCATAACAACACATTTGCCTTCAAAAAGATAGATGCCATGACTTTGTAAGTGACCCTCGCCCTCAACTCAGCGTTTGGAACTGATTACTTTTTCAAAATAGGATGGTATTAAATTAATTTATTCTTGAAAAAACTATCAAATCACTAAAATCAAAAATTTGACCTTAAGATAACGTTGTTGAGCACTTCTTTTCAGGAAATACGCAGTGTTATATATAGTATAATTTACAATCGAGATTTCAGTTTATTTTTTTAATCTACAATTGAACGCCCAATTTATCAAATCGTCAAGTACGTGAAATTTCTGTAAGTACTTCCAGGTATGCACATGCTATTTACCCCATTTGCCCCACGCCCTTTTGATTCTAATACGCGATGATACACTTTCCGAAAAATATTTACAGGCTTAAAATATGAAAAGAATATATTCTTCAGAATATTGTTTCATTATGAGAATAAGTACTATATACAGATATTGAAAGGCAACGTTACGTGTAAGCAAGCAAAAAAAGCTAGAAAGGATTACATTAAACGCCGTTGATTTTAGAGCACATTAACACACGTTGAGAACCAAATAAATTACTTTTTTACCGTTAAAATCTTAAAACAAATAAAAAAAATTTTCTATTGATTTTTTAAAGTGCAAACTTAATTATAATAAGTGAATAGTAAACATCGTATTTGTTTTTCTTAGTAAATGGTTCCATTAGTCGACTGATTCTTATAACCAAAGAAATCATTAAAATTCGGTATTATATTATCTGCTGTGTATACAAAGTTTGTGTGAAATGTTTAATTTCTGATCATATGACTAGTTTGCTTTGCTTCCGGAAATGTGTTGCAATTTTTTCTCGGGAAAGAATTGTACAGTTAGTCAGCACTTTTAAGACACGACATTTATGATAAGAATTTTGTTTTTTTATCATTTTTTTTTAATTTCAATAGAACTACCAAATATTTTGAAAGGGATGCTTTTTTTTAAGAAATTATCTTTTATGGATGTAACAATTTTCGTGAAACATCGTTGGTAGGCTACTAAGTTGTTTATCGTTTTCAATAAGGCTTCGATCCTAATATCATATCTTCCTCTCATATTCGTTTAATTTCATAGTGGAATTATACAGGGTATAAATTAAATGTTGCGCGCTACTAGGAGGATCATTACCTAAGGACAAAATAAGAAGAAAATGTACTTGGAAGTTTTTTTAATAGACGGCAATACGTTTCGGGAAAAATGACTGAAATGTGAAGGCGCTCCTGTCCATTTTAGTTGTACAGCTCGAAATTATTTGGAAACTAATTATCGTCATAAATGGATAGGTCAGGGAGGAAAAACTCGTGGCCCTCATTCCCCAGATCTCAGTCCACTTGATTTTTATCTTTGGGGTCACTAAAAATCAATAGTTTATTCTAACCGAATTAACGACAATGTTCTACGGCAGCGTATCGAAGTGAGCTATCAGCAAATCGGAGCAACGCTGATATTTTTGAGCGCAGAAGGAGGTCGATGGTAAACCGCGTAGCAAAATGCATAGAAATTCTTGGTGGACAATTGAACACTTACCGTTAATACTTACAGCACAGTATTTATTTCCGTTCAAAGGGCCAATGTTGTGCAACCAATGCGTTGTTTCTTCCTTGTTTAAAACACGCCTGTGGAAGCTTGAGGTTTGATATGAAATAATTACATTATCACAGTATGAGGTTTTATTAAATGTCGTCGCATTTCAAAGTCATTTTTCTCGAAACGTATATCGTCTATTCAAAATTTCCAGAACATTCCTTCAAGTAGCGCCCAAAATTTAATTTACACCCTGTTGTAATTTGTTGTATAGACAGCAAAATTTAATGAAATGCTTGTCCATGAAAGATGAAAATTTTACCGTTGGCTGATGCCATGTTAAGTAATTAAAAGAAATATCGCCTGTGTTCGAAATTCGACCAATTGTGTCTGCGATGAATCGTAGCTACGAATATTATTGAAATAAAACTCACTGCAATTGTATCTACAAATCTCACGCGAATTGAATTGAATTGAATTCTCACTGATGGAGTTAGGACGCCATCTATCGTTGTCTATTAGCATCCTATCAGTATAGGCTTTTAATTAATATTTCGGTTAATTGTGGTCGCAGAGACTTTTTTTTCTGCGCTTCTATAGCGCAGCACCTTTCGAATGAAATAAGTTTCATTCCCCTCCTTTTATAATAAATACCCCAAAATATTCCCCAATTTCCACGTTCACATATTATTATATAAATTTATAAGTTTAAAACAAAAAATTTGCCTTTTTGAGCATTGTGCTCGTTTCATCACGGTTATCTATCTGTAACTAACAAGCAAACACTGTCAAATAAACAACATTTACTCATATGAAGTTTGATATCATTCGAAACGATAGATTTTGCTGATTCCAAAAATACCAGTCTTGTTTGCTGAGCTGCATATTTTAATGTTTTATGAGAGAAAATATAGAGGAGCTATAGACGCGCACGCAAGAATGGCTCCTTCTTTCATGTTTTTCGCCTATAAAACGCCAAAATCTGCAGCTCAGCAGGCAAGATTGTTACATGTATTTTTGGAATCACGAAAGCCTACAGATTCTAATGATACAAATTTGAATGTCGGTTAGAGTTATCCGTTGAGAATGTTTGTTTATGAATTTCCATCTATTCGTATGTGACATCAGGGCCGACTTAAATTAGTGTTATCCAAATGCCCCCAATTGGGCCTCGCGCCAGGACCGTGTACTCTAATCTTGTCAAAAGCACAGCACGTGATCACAACATTCACCTAAATCCATATCTGAATTATTTCTTGTTTATGCTCGTTCTATTTGAGCTGCGAGAAAGAATTGGAAATCGCGCTCGGCGATCGCGAAAGAAAGATTACCAAAATACTGTATGAAACAACTTCCCAATTCTGCGAAATTAGAATTTAGTTCTTGCGTTATATTTTAATGTTGTCATGACTAAATATATACATTGCGTCAACAAAAATAATCACTGGCTATTAACCCGTCTATGATTTCTTATTTTTCATCTCTATCTGGGGTTCCACTTTTCCAGGAAGCTTTCTCTAAGCGTTATCTTCGCGAAAACAGATGATAAGAAAACAATTTTATAACTGAAAACTGAATAATTTTTATGAATTTAACGTACTTCATGACCAAAATGGGTTTTATAAAAATAGTAACATAAATTTAAATAAAATTTAATTTGTTTAGATTTACTGAACGTAATTGTCTTTTAAATTTTCTGTTGAACAATTTAATTTTAAATAGTGAAAGAAACAATTAAAATGGAAACAACAAATAAAAATTTAATTTTAAAAGAAACAATTAGAATAGAATTGAATTTCCAAAGTTGGTTTCGATAATTTTAATGAAAAATAATCCCGCTTGAAATCATGCCATAATTGATAATGATTCAATTAATGTGATAAAGAAGTAATTATGCGTCAAAGATGCATGCTTTCCAGATGTACAGTTTTAAAGGCTGTGAAAGTGAACTTTAGATGTATATGAAAAATAATGCCTGAGTTAGGCAAATAGAAGAATCTAAAATTGATTTTCGTTTTCTCTCTTTTCATTTCGAAACGATTGCTAAATATTTGCACATTTTGCTGTTTCATGTATAACCAAAGCGCTTTAACCAAATCTTGGCCGGAATCATTTTATACAATAAACTCGATTGGTTTTATTTTTTAAACTTGTCTGTTTCCTTTTCTTTTTTTTTTAAAGAACTTTTCGTTCAAAAATGATTGTCGTTAAAAAAATTATTTTTTGAAATATTGCCTAATAATAATAAAGATTATAAAGTCTCAACTTGTTACAGGATGCACAATTGCCTTAAAAGTTCAAGAGTCTTTTTTATGCTCAGTTTTAATGTTGACCTTTTAATATATCCGTTGAAGGGCAATTGTTAGCAAATTTTTTAATTTTTTCTTTTCTATATTTTTTCTCAACAGAAAATTGAAGACAGTGCCTGATGGATCCTGAATGGAAGCAGATTAATTTTCCCTTTTAATTTTTCAATTGACGGTTATCCTATCTCGTCATTGTTCGACGATGACGTTTCCTCCACCAACGAGAATTCTTTAATGAGAGTCTTTGACGCAGAAAAGAATAGGAGATAAAAAATAAAGAAAAGAAGGAATGTCTTCTAATAATAGTCATAAAAAATTAACTAATTGACCAGTCGGAAATAAAAGACGCTTTACGCTCCACATACGAGTAGAACATCGAATTTGTGGAGATCCTTTGCTGATAATTACAATTTGACTTAAGCAATTTTCACGAGAATAAATTGATGTTGGAGGTCGGAATAGAAAAAAAAAAAATAATCAGCTTATTTTGCGCTCAGATTCCGATTCACCATCAGAGGGCGGTTTACTTGACCTTCAACGTTGTGAAAAACCTTTGACACATGGCTTCCTCCCGACGGGGAGGGAACTTCGCACAACCGAGGTCTGACGAGAAAGAATGGCGCAAAGGAAGAAGACAGGCACTGCTTATCACTCGATGGCGCTGCCCCAAACTCATTCATTCCGTCACATAAAGGCCCTCCCTGACGTCTACGTCCGAGATTTACCACCCTTCTGCACTTCAGTCGAATCCGTTATGTTATGCAAAAGATGCTGATCAATGACGGAGAGGCGCTCACAAAAACTTTCCTCTTCCTTGAAGACATTTATATGCGCAAAATCCTATCAAGTAGCATAGAAGATAGATAAATTACAGTTTTGAAGGTAATTGTCAATTATATTAAATATATTCTTAAATTTTTGTTAATGAAATTTTTTTTTTTTTTTTAAAGTGTACTGTTTACATTTCAATGGTTCTAATATTAACAGACTCTAATTCAAGCTATCCAAAATTTAAGAATTGTTTATATAACAGATATAATATGTCTACAGAAAAAAAAATATCTTCCTAGTATTAATTAAATATTATGCTATTTTGTATTTCCCTGCATTATGTAGGTTAAATGTATATAATTTTTCGATAATTTTTTTTTTAAATAGTTTCAAACTAAAACTTTTTATTACGCGTGCGTAAAGTACGAAAAAATCTTTTTAATTACTTTAATCATGTCAAGATTTTGGCTAATTACTCAAGTTTATGCCTTGAAATTTATAAGAATTATTTGAAGGCTTTAAATACCCATAAATTTTTCTACAATTCTTAAATTTATTTGATTCATAAGGACTGCAAAAATATAATGTGATCATCGATAGAACTATTGACAAGTTGATTATTTCGCGCTTAGTATCGATTATTTATTTATTTATTTATTTATTTATTTACTTCGGTTAATGCTGTTATAAGTTGATCAAACGGTTAATATTTTACTCACCAAAAACTTTCAAAAGAAATTTTAAATTTTCAAAAGACTTTTAAACTTTCAAATGTACATTTCAAAAGACGAATATGCATTTACAAGCTCTATAATATTAATTATTCAGTAATTAGCAGAATACTTCTGATTTTATCTGGTCATCAGAATGACTAAATGTGGATATCAATAAAGACGAAAAAAATGCAAGATGTTTACAAATGATTTCAGTCGTTTCGTGAAAGAAGTAGATCTTTCTATTTTGTTTGAATTCTCCGCCTTCTTAAAATTCAAATTTTATAGCCAGTTTTTATTTCTGTGATAGGGTACACCTATTTGTAAAATTCTTAAAAATTGGATTTTACTACAGCTGCAAACTGATTTCATCTAATAACAGAATGATCCTCGCCACATTTCAACTATCAAAACCGTGACTTCTTTAGCATCTTCTGTCAAATACCATGTAACTTTGTGTTAAACCACTGGAATCATTTGTAAATACCCTTTATTTTATTATAGTCTGCAATTTTTAAATGCGGGAATTCATTTTTATTTTATTTTTAATTTCAGAGAACTCTGTCATCAAAGTTCAATGCAGCTATTTCATCCGAAGTATCGCAGAAAACTGTTATTTCTAGACCATGATGAACAAGAGAAACGCTGAAACAATAAATAACTCCAGTTTTGTAAATAGATATTATTAAGTAGATGTTTATTATTGTTTATTGAAGACCATGGATTACAGTCCGTATATTGACGAACTATCGACTTTGCAGTCGTTTTTGTTTAATTTTTCCGTTAACCAAAGCGAACTATCAGAGATGGAGACTGAGTCTCTTAACTTTCTTTTGTCTACCGTTCCTCCATTGGAAATAGGTAACGATGATTCGAACCTGTTTTGGAAGATTATCATTCTTGCCATAATGTTCTCGGTCACTGTCATCGGCAACGTTCTCGTCCTCATCGCGCTCATCCTACGTAGGAAGAAACTTACTCGCATGTACTACTTCATCCTTCACTTGTGCGTGTCCGACCTGCTCGTCGCCTTCCTTCACATCTTGCCGCAGCTCTGTTGGGTAATTGCGAAGGGCTTCCAAGGCAACAACTTCCTCTGCAAAATGACGACGATGCTTCAAGTCTTCGCTCCCTACCTCAGTTCTTACGTGTTAGTAGTGACTGCCTTCGATCGGTACCTGGCCATTTGCTACCCCTTGGCCAGCTCCCCATGGACGATGAGGCGCTCTCAGCGCATGATTTGGGCTGCTTGGGTTTTGGCCGCCCTTCTCGCTATCCCGCAACTCTTCGTCTTTTCCTATGTAGAGACTGATGAGGGTACATGGGAATGCTATGCTGAGTTCTCTGTGTCTTATGGAGAGCAAGCTTACGTTACTTACTACTGCATAGCTAATACTTTAATTCCGTTGGTAGTGCTTGTGTTTACCTATAGTGCTATTTCATGGGCTGTTTGGAAGAATTTTAGACATAAAAAGAAATCTCCCGAGGGCGATTTTAACGGCATGTCTTCGTCGCCTTCGCAATTGCGATATTCTCCGGCGCAGATGAAAGGTAAAAAATATTTCTCATTTTATACTCAGTTATATTTAATAATACCATTATATATGAAATAATAATAAATTTAAATGAAGTAAACAGGAGATTTAAAATATTAAAATAAACAAATAAATAACTTTAGGTTATCTCATTGATATTTTATACATACACCATTCTTATGTACAGCTTTTTAAAACCATTTTTAAAATATTAAACGTGTCCTTTACTGAAAATGCTCCAGAATTATCGAAAAGTCGTCTTTGTATTAATTTTTTCCAGAATTTATTTAAATGAGATATTAGTGTACATGAGAATCTCCTATATTGTATTTTAAAAGCCCAACGAAAAAATAAAAAAAATAAACACAGGTTTTAATCAGCAAAGACCATACATTAAAATTAAAATTATTAAAAGAACCCTCCCCCCAAGGTAGTAAACTTAAATGAGTTTGCATAACAATGAAATGGTTGTTGGTTGGTTGGTTTATTAGAAATTTTGGCGTCGACTACTAAGGTCATTTTGCGCCTTTTACACAAGTTATACCTGTACGCAGCCCGGGACAAACACAAACATCCATGCCCACAGGGGATTCGAGCCCACGACCAGGTGGACTCGAGAACTAGAAAGCCTACGCCCTAGCCCTCTCGGCCACCTGGCCGGCCACAATGAAATGGAGATATCCCTATGCCATAGTTGGATTGGCCCATTTTGAATATACAGTGTCCCGTCTAGTTCATGATGGAGTTGACCAGTAAAATTAAGATGTTACACAGACAGTGTAGAAAAGGAGCTTCTGCTCTACAGAAGTTAGTGTTACTGAAGCAGAATTAGAACTTCACATACAATACACATTTTCTTTCTACTGCTCGGGCCACAAAATCCAACAACGACACTAATTCAACGACGACATATGATGAAAAACACGTCGAAAATTCGATAAAAACTCAGTTAATTATCATAATTTGAAGATGAAGCAAGAAATAAGAAAAAATATTTTTGAATTTTGAGTATCTGTCTAAATAAATTGCCAATTCGATATACAGTATCATTAAGAAAGATACTTAATAGTTAAACGTTTTCGAGTGCTTGCACTCATCATCAGAACAGGGAGGGGAATAAGTACAAAACATGAGGAAAAAAAAAAGCCAGGTCACATAACATAAATAAGCTCACATGATCATCCAGTCACTGTCTAGATCACGTGATACCTTGATTAGAGTTTGTTCTGCCTTGTTGATATAATAGGCTTCTTTTATTAGCTTTTTCTTTAATTGATTTTCTTTACCTAAAATGAGGACACTCTTCCAATTTATTTTGTGTCCCGTAGCAAAATAATCTCTACCAAGGCATTTCAAGTGTGATTTAATCGTAACGCCCTTTCATGCTCCTCTAAACGTGAATATAGAGTGCGGCCCGATTGCTCCACGTAGTTAACAATACAGTCAAAACATGGAATTTCATAAATCACGTTTATGTTTTCCACCAAATTATGGAATTCTTCTTTTTCATTATATAATTCTTTAAATTCTTCACAATTATCTATTTTTGTAGATTTGCTTTCATATTCATTTCTCTTGATCACATGCATATTCACAAGTCTCTTTTTTATTGTGTTGTTTATTCTCGAATCTATTTGTATTTTTTCCTCTTTAAAACATTTTTTTAATCTTATCAAATAATGGATTATAAGCCATAGAAACTCCCTTCATGAGATTAAGACATTGTTGAAAATTATTTTTATTTTGAAAACTACTAATTTTAATTTTTGTTTATTATATTTTGTGGATATTTATTATTGTTCATTTTTTGAACTATTTCATGAATATAGTGGGGAAGGAAAATGGGGGAGCATAAGTGTTTAGCTCTTGTTTTAAGGTTAGATACTGTATTTAATTTGTAACTTTTAGGGATTTTTGAAAGATAATGAGGAAAATTGTTTTCCTGGTTTTCTTTTTCATAAATGTTAAAGAGGAAATATGCCCATTATTAATATACAAAACAATTTAATATTCCATTATCCATGTTATTAATTTGAAAGTCAAATCCAGAAATTGAGGAAGCATAAGATTTGAATAACACTCAAGTCATCCAAGTCAGTGATAATCAAATGTCGTCCATATTTCGGGTCCAACATTTGATATTAAATGTTAATGGGGAGCTATTTATAATTTTTTCCCATGTGCCCAAATAAATATTCAATTAGAGAACTAGTATTGAATTTATGAAAAGCGGCGAATATACGGTGGTATACAGGGTGTAACTAAACCCCTGTCACAAACTTCTGGTGGTGATTCCCCACAGCGAAATGAAAACAAAAGTTCATATAAACATGGCTCGGATAACGAACCGTTTATGAGATTTCCGCAGTTAAAAATTGAAGTTTCAGCAGCCGGGTTTTCTACTCTGTGGATGGCAGGTGACATGCGGAGAAGCTAAACAAATCTTTGAAATAACGTCCCATTTATTGGTTGTTAATTGCTGCGCCTGCTAATAACTTCAGGTGTACCTAAACAACCATTCGGGGGGGGGGGTGAAACTGGTACTGTAGTAAACGGTTCGTTATCCGACCTGCCCCCCCTCCTGAAGGGTTGTTGTAGCTTCTCCGCATGTCACCTGCCATCCACCGAGTACAAAACCAGCCGCTGAAACTTCACTTTTAACTGCGGAAATCTCATAAACGGTTCGATCCCAATCATGTTTATATGAACTTTTGTTTTCATCTCGCTGTGGGGAATCGCCACCAGAAGTTTAGATACACTTTGTATGTATTTAGATTTTACACACCTGGACAAAATAATGAAATCGCATACATTTTGCACAAAACTTTAGTGAAAAAGAAAAAAATTACTTCACAAACTTGGTAGACAAACTTATTGAGCTTATCAAATGATCATTAAAACTTGTCCCATATTTTTATACTCATAAATCTTTCAAAAATTGGAGAAAAGCAAAAAAGATGTACATTAAGGTTGGCCAAAATTATAAATTCAACCTGAATAAAATGGTTCTGTCCACGTTATGTGAATAGATTTAAATATTTTAGAATAAAATTAGAAATACCGTGTGGACAGCTGCTTGGTTTGTGCTGACAGTGTCAAGAAGAACTGAACTGAACGAAGAAGAAATTCGTAAAATTTGGATGCTGCATTGTTCTGGGATATTCCAGAGACAAATTGCAGCTCACATAAGCAGATTTCAGTGTGCTCTCAGAGGACTTGGTGGCGAAGTAAAAAAGCGTTTGGATAGGAAGAAAATCTTCAACTCCAGAATTGAGTTTCATGTTCGCCACCTTGCAACTCGAAGAAATCTTTCCGCTGATGTTATTGTTGGTGTTCTTCCCCTGGACTATTCTCAACGAATTATTTCTCGTGTACTACAGAGATATCCACGTATCTCTCATGTAAAGATGAGAAGGAAACCGCTCTTGAAACAATTTCATAAAACGGCAAGTTGAGCCTTGCTAAAGCAAAGATGTCTTGGACTCACGAATGGTAGGGAATGATTTTTTTTGGATGAGAAGAGATATGACCTAGATGGGATGCCTATTGGCATGACCTACGAAAAGAAAAGAATTTCCTGAGTTATAAAATTTTTGAATTCGGTTTTTGTGAAACATTTTGAAATTCCTGGAACTGAAAAAGTTGGTTACACAACGACAACTTTTTCTCACCCGCTTATGCGTCCAAGTTTTGCCTAAGTATGATCACAATTTTAAAGAATGCAGAATCCATCATGAATTGATTTCTAGTTTTTAAATGTCCTTGCTACGACTGAGAATAATTTTCACGTCGTTGTCTGACCTCATCGTTTTTATGCCAAGATTATGAATTCATATAAATAATTTTTATGTTGACTCAAATTGGAGGTGATATGGCTTATGGTTTTTTATAAGTGGAACAAATATGTAAAAAATCGTTGATATTAAGATTTTGTTTGTGTTTTAATATTTTATGTTAGGTTAATTTTTTGGAAATTTAAAATTAAAACTAAAATTAATATAAAAGAAAAAAGGTTCAAATGAGTCGTCAAATGAATGGTTATCATTTATGTTTAAGGGCTCATTTTTCTGTATGAGCAAAAGTGATATGTTAATGATTGGTGGTCGGATGAATTCTCAGGTTTATAAAGTGCTGCTAGAACAAGAACTTTAAGTTTATGCGGAGATTCTTGGAAGGAAAAAACTAGACTTTCCAACATGAAAATGCTCTCTGCAAAACCTCAAACATGATGGTTTCATGAAAATCTGAAGTCGCGTTTCCGCCTGGCCAGCACGTTCCCCAGACCTCAATCCAATAGTAAATGTCTGCGGAAGTTTTGAACGTCTGGTTCACAAATCTCATAGATAGTTAAAAACCGTTCAAGACTGAAATATGCAATTATGTTTGGATGGGAAATTGTTACCTTCATATCCTGCTTCAAACATACCAAGCAGCATTTTTGAAGTTATCAAAAATAATGAAGGCCCCACGAAGTACTAAATGTATGGAAATAACTTATTTGTAGACTGCGTTCATAATTTTGGCCAAACTGAATGTACAGTATATCTATCTTGTTTTTCTGCAATCTTTTTAAAAGTTATGAATACAAAAGCCTGGCACAAGTTTTATTCGTCATTTGATAATTGAATACACACATTTGACTATCAAGTGTGTAAAGTAATTTTTTATCTTTCATAAAAGTTTTATGCAAAATGTAAGTGCATTTATAATTTTGTCTAGGAGTGTAATGAATGAAGAATTTTTAATTATATTATGAAATTGTTCAAAGACACGTTTTAAATAGTTTATATATCTTGGCCGTCTTTTAAGAAATATGTAGGGATTTGGTTTCCTTGCTTTATTTTTCATTTTAGATAGATATTGAACATAAGTGTGCTAATTTACTTTTTTTCCTTCATTGATAAGTACAAATAAAGAACATGGCAACAGCTAACGTTAATCTTTCTTGAAATTCAAATTTAAAAAATTCGAGGTTTTCTTTTAGCTCACATATGTTATTTTCAGTATTTTGAATTTTTGCTGGATCAAGCATATATGATTAGAAATTTACACCTCCTTCAAAAGCATTTTTATTATATTAAGTATTTTTGCATTTGCAATTTATTAACTGACTTCATATCACTTTTTTCACTTTCGGGGCATATGTTTTCTTCTTCTAGCAAAAGTTTTTCGGGGCAAGTGATAAAAAAGCGCTACACAGAATTTGGCAAATTTACAAGTTGACTTTAATCCAAAAGAATAACATAATGACCATTTGGAGCTCATTGGAAAAATGTAAACAGTTTGACTCAATAAATTAAAAATGTTTGAAGATTTTGAAATAATTTTCTGAATGTAGGCTGTGTATTATTTACTTTTATTTATAAAAAAACGATCTCTTTACTATTTTTTAAAATATTACACAAGCTTTTCCATCCATCAACATAAAAAACTATTGTATTTTAAGTTTAAAAAATCTAAAGAGGCTTTGAAATGTGTAGATTTATGGAAAAAGTGAAAGAAAAAAAAAGTGCTTTAAATGTTTTTGAATGAAGTGTTCTTATCTGTTGTTTTTCGAAAACTTTGATGATCTACGTGAAAAATTTTAATGTCTACACTCAGTATTTAGCTAAATTGTATATTAAGTAGAGTGGTAAAAAAATAAACATTACATAAGAACTCCAAATATCAGAATTATTTCCAAAAACTGAAATACAAAAAATAGTAACTCCATATATGAAAACAGTACATTAGGTACCTTTTTTGTTATTCTCGCGTATAATTTGCCACCTTTCAATATGTGTATGTTTCCGTTAGCAATCACCATCCAACGAGATGCATGACCTTTCTAATTCCGATTCATAAACCTTGTATATTATTAAAGTCTAACAACATTCCTTGGTACGTTAATGCTAGCCAGAAATTACCTGTACAGTCTATTCCAAAAGCGTTTTCACTTAGGTGAATGGTATTCGGCGTTCTTCCAATACATTAAACCAGTGAAATTAATCGGTTCAGGCAAGAAGTCGTGTTCGAATCAAAGTTGTCCAATACTTCAGTCCAATGAGATTGCTTTATTTCAGATGTCCAGTGGAACACGCTTATTATGGGACGATTCCATTAAGTTTTATCTTAGCATCGGGAGTAGGCAAGTTTTACCTCACGTGCTCACTATGTTGATAAAAAGATTATTTTGGCTGTTCTGTGGAGAAATTTTGTTTTATTACTAATAAACTAATCTATTTGGTTAGTAATGTACCATAAATGGTGCACAGTATCGATATAATTATACGCGTAATCAATAGATAAGTTGATGTAGTGCTCTTTATATTGTGATGCGGAAATGACTTACAGGTGTAAGTGGAAGCTACTTTCTTTGACTGCTCGAAAGGTTACAAGTCTCATTTTTTTGTGTATATAAAGTAATCAACAATAATTTTGCCAAAACCAACCGAAAATATTATTAGAAAATTAATAGGTCATTTGATTTTCGTAGAAATGATATGGTTATTTACTTTAAAGTGTAGACTTTTCAGCCTGTATTGAAATATTCTGTTCAAATAGCAGACAATCGAAATCCTTTTGCAGTTCAGGCTTCATAATTCGTTACCTCGAAGAGAGTAGCACGATTAAAGAGCAATAAACTAATGTAAATTCAAAATTATAGACTAATCATCGATTTAAAAAAACAATTTCGAAATAAATACGACCTTTCCTACTTTTATATATGAAGTTTTTGAGAAGAACATGCGAAACATTGAAATTTAATCAGGAGTTTCTGTTTTAGTTGATCAAAGAAAGCAGGTATCTTGAATGTAATTCGAATAGCGACTCTAAGAAGGGGATGAACAATGTTTCAAAGAACAACGATTAAAAGGAGTACAATGTTTCAAGGAGTCATACAAAAGTATGTCGTATGATACATATAAAGAAACTGTGAATAAAAATATTAGGCTTCTATTATGTTTTTCTGTTTTTATTTTAATGTCAATGGATTTTATGTCAATGGATTTTTAATTACTCTTTGGTACTTAGTTTTGACTATACATTTTTTATACATTATACATTATATTTTTTCCTGCATTTTTATGTAATATTATGATATATATTTTATTTGTAAGCTGTTATTGGGCTAATACTAGCCTGTTGCTTTTAAACTAATAAATAAATAAATAAATAAATAAATAAATAAATAAATAAAGTTTCTCCAAACAGGAGGAGCTAATTGGACAAATGAGGGGGGAAAGTGACCAATATGCGATAGTTGAGCTAAATATAAAATTACAGATAGCTAACAAGGCAGTTTTATGGAAAGTTTTCATATTATTTTGTATTTTTCTGGAAAATTTTTAAATTTATTATATGATTATATATTTTAATAGTAGAGAATATTATATGATTTGAACAAAAGAGGATTTTTGAAAAAGTAACTGTGATATGAATTGGTGTATATTTTATTAAAAACTAAAATATAGAATAAAGCATGACATGACAATTAACATAAAATTTTTTAAAATCCTGAAATAAACAGATCAAATTGCACACTTGGATGTAAAAATTTTAATCTGTTTATAGTGTTCTTTATATACACTGTTCAAAACTTAAACGAGATCAAAAACGCGATAATGAACAAAAAGAAACATGTTTATCCATATCGGATTCGAGCTCGGCTATTTGAGGCAGTTGGCAGAGACTTTAAGATGCTGCTGTCAGCCGCTATCGCTTATTATTGTCAGGAGTGCACGTGACGAGCACATCCCAAGCGACCCTATTTTCATTCAGAAGGACAGGTCCATTCTAATCTGCCTTGACTCTCAGTACAAGTACCTGATTTTGCAATTGATAAACATCCGGTTAGCTCAGCTCCTATGGAGCAGGTAAAAACCTTTTTGCATCCGACTGTACAGGGACCGGCTCGGTCGATTGGCAGAATGGAGAGAGATGAAGGTGGCCTGCACCAGCCAGCAGTTTCCAGTGTCAGGGAGGGGGGGACGGGACGTCAAAACTGTCATGTTTTTGTCGTTCTTGTTCCCTTCGTTTGTAATACAACCCCTGGCAAAAAGAATGAACTCAGTATGTGACTTATTATTGACAAGGGAAAGGAAAGTCACAGAAAACCTATATTTTAATTGAAAAAGCAAAAACAAAAATGCTTTAATGACTTCCTGAGTCTAATCTATAATGTATAGTAATTTAATGTCAATACATTTAATTGAATACAAAATAAAAAATGAAACGTAATCCACTACCTTGGAAAAAAGTATCAACTCAGTGGTTTCCTGAGAAAATGTTTGAACTCAAACAACTTTTCTGAGGAAAAGAAACATTTCAATACATTAGTATTTTGTAATTCCACCCTTGGCTTCAATTACAGCCATCAAAGCAAAAAGATTATAACAGTTCTGCAAGGTAGGTTTATTCCACCCTTTCAGTAATGGCCCTTTTGAGTGCATCTTTGAATGACGGATGAGCTTCTCTTATCAACTTTTTCAGTTCACGCCACAAGTTCTTAATTGGAGTGAGGTCGGGGCTGTTGGCAGGCCATCTGAGATGCTTCAGGCCATTGTTTATAACCACTGTTGCACTACTCCTGGAATGTGATGGTTTCATCGTCTCCAAATGATCTTCAAGTGAAGCCGTTGGTCCCGTGTAGTCGTTTGCCGGCTGCACGCTAGAGAACCCTTGCAGCCCCTATAACGCCGTCCCGAAATGACCATGGCAGTTGAAAAGGACGTCAATACCAAACAAACCAAACCAAACCAACACAATCCCAGGTCATGAGAGATTGCGTAAATTTTACAGAGAACTTTAGGCAATCCTCTTGAAATTTTTCATCAACACGTCTCCAAACAAATGTTCCATCACTATCTCCTGCACAAAGAGCAATTCTCGACTCATCGCTGAAAATTACCTTCTTCCAGTCGTCTGCAGTCATATCTGTGTTGTTTGGCTCATTGTAGACGAGCCTGTTTGTGCTTCTTTGTAAGCAGAGATTTGATCTTGGCTTTTCGGAACGAAAAACCCATCTATTTGGAACAAAGATTTGGTATTTTCTCACCCCGTTGTTCAGTTGTACTGACGTTAACCTTTGATGTTGAATGCAAAACTTTCGAAGAGTTTGATTCTTCATAGTTTTGGGGGGGTCTCCCACTTCTCTTGTTTTCTACTGTACTCTGGTTCCGGTATTTTCTGTGTATTTGTGATTAGGCAGCCTGAGAACATAACAGCTGTTCTGCGACAACTCTTGTGCTTTTTACAGATTCACAAAGTTTTACAATTTGTTCTTTGAACTGTTGTGAAAACTCTTTTGAAGGTCCCATTGGGTCACGAAAACACAAGCACTACGGCAGAAAAACTAGTCGTTTTATGTTTAGATAATCGAATTCCACAAAAAACCTGACTTCCCTTTATTTGGATTGTGTTATTTAGCGTTTTTAGGGTGTTGCGTTAGGTGAGTTCAAAGTTTTTTCTCAGGAAACCACCGAGTTGATACTTTTTTCCAAGGTGGTGGATTATGTTTCATTTTTTATTTTGTTCCCAACTGAATGTATTGACATTAAATTAATGTACAATATAGATTAGACTCAGGGAGTCATTAAAACATTTGTGTTTTTGCATTTTCAATTCAAATATAGGTTTTCTGTGACTTTCCTTTCCCTTGTCAATAATAAGTCACATACTGAGTTCATTCTTTTTGCCAGGGGTTGTACTTAACCTCGCCCCTGCAATCGAGCGAGTAGGCTTCCCATTATACTGCCCTGTAGTTATCTGCAACACCCTGTACATGTATATGCTTTGTTGGTAAGATTCTTCCTTGGTTTTATCATTTGCAATGTTAATTTCCCTTCTATTCTGCTGATAGAAATTCTAATGAACCAATGCTGAATATCATTTTCCCTTTCGATTTCTTTTATCCGGGAGAGTTTTTTCAAATACTAATTAGAATTGAAATTTAAAAAAATCTTAAATACATGGATAAGCTTTAGATAAATTTTGAAGTAGATGAAAATTGTTTCTTTGCGAATAAAACAAGGCAATCTATGAGAAATGGTCAGTTTTTTTATTTTAACGAATTTGTAATTATCTCTTCTTCAAAGAAGACTAAATGAACATTAAAATTTAATCCAGTTTAAAATGCTGGCACGTCTTGATGTAATGGGTCATTTTATCTTCGAAGTAATTCAATTTGATCTGAAACGTGTACCTAATATGCCTGTCTATCTTGAAACAATGAAAATTGGTTCCGTTTCTTCCATAATATGCTTGAAGCATAGATAAATTTTCTTTTCAGCTGTAAAATAAACTGCAGAATGCATGAAAGAGTTAATGTGGTATGGCTCTAACTAAGAGTTTGATTTTTTGAAATGAAAGCATGGGGATTTGAACAATGCGAATTTGTAATTTAATTCCAAATCATACACTTATGGATTTTGTATGCTGTTGCCGGATATCTCTGTGACCATAACATCCCAGTTTTCCGGGACAGTCCCGATTTCAGTGCACTGCCCTGCAATAAGTAAGCGTCCTTTATATATATATTACGTGTCTCGGACTTATTCTGGATTCTTCACGGCTGCGTTACGGATTAGCATCGTAAAAAATCTGGTCACCCTACAAATATCGCTTGTATATTTAATGGATTTGGAAATAAAAAGCCTCAAAGAAAAGTATGACATTTCCTAACAAATCGTTGCATTTGAGTAATTGTTGATGGATTCCATTAGATGACGACGTGTTGCTCTTAATTCAAATGTATTAATCTGCTTTATGAGCGAGCATATGACAGTACTGTAAATAAATATGCAACATTATATTCATCGAAAATACCATATAAAATAAATAAGCGCTATTACAACAAACAAAAAGTGATGCATGTCAATCTTGTAGCTGAAAGCAATTTTCGATGACACAATATTTTCAGCATCATTCTAGAAATAGCTATAATCGTTGATTTATAGTTGTCTTTCTCATATTTGTATATTTTAACGTTTAAATATTATAATTCATCAATATTGTAATTTATATAATCTATAATTGTATATGCTTTACTTTTAGCCATATTCTATTCGTTAGATTTTTTTATGCAGAAATTATTTTTCCTATGTGGAACAACATTTAAATTAGATCCCATGCACTGCCCTGCAGATGCATAGGGTTAAATGGTCTTCAAATTTGAAAATATAAACTTGTTAATTAATAGTAATAATGTGCTCATTAATTTTCGTTCCTACTTTATTTTAAGCCGTTTCGATGAAGAACTCGTTCTGAAGTTCTCATGTCAATTTTAATTAGCCCCATTTTAATTATCCCAATTTTCCATGGCTCTGAGTTTTCATATCCAAACTTTAATCATAATAATTCCTGAGATGATTGTCGTTGTTGCTTTGTCTCCAATGAAGTCTGCGATATAAGACATAATCTGACATTGAAGTTAATCATGCAGAATAGATTTATGATTTTGAACATCATGGTGTTTATCGTAGATATTTGTAATAATTTTGTAACTTTAGATTTTAGTAGCTTTTCCCAAACTTACAGGAGATTCCAAATAAGTCAACGATTTTGACAATAACTGAGTATTATCCGTCCATTTAAGATTCCTGCAAAACCTTTCGATGTACCGCTCGAAATTTACATAAAAATAACAAAATTTAACTTTAATATGCGCCTATCATAAACATCGAAACAATTAAGCATGATTTCAATAATTTGGAGTGGCACAATTGTGAGTTTCTGGAATTTAATGGTGGAGGCTTAGGCCCTAGTTCCTGAGCGAGTTTTTCTTTCTGATTTTCTTTCATAGAAAGTAAAAATGTCTTTCATAAATGCAATCAGTTTTCCAATTAATACCTCTAGTTCTTCGTATGTTTATAAATGATTGTTTATCCCAATCATTACGGAAGGGGCACAAAAGGAACAATTTTCTAATTTAATTAAGCGTTGACAATTATAATTGCTCGTTAAAAAGGCGTTATTTATTACAAATTATAATGTCTATAATTTCCTGCATAAGAGTTTCACAATTTTTGAATGATAAAATTATAAGTTCTAATCACACTCTATCTCATGCAAATTCTAACTTCCGATTAGTACGTAAACAAGATGCGGTATAATGAACTCCAAATCTACTTAGAAGTTCTTGAATACTCAAGCAATTCGAGGGACATGCCGCCTCGCTGATGAAGGAAGAATAACTACCGAGATATACATTCTAATAACTCCAATTTCTATGTGAATTTCGGTTTCGTTATACGTATTTTCTTCATGTTCTCATGAATTTGTCCATACTTTTTAGGGTTTATTGTTATCAAATTTTGATGTTGCAAGTTTTGAACATCCAGATTTTATTGCCCCTGCTAAAGTGTTTGTATCACATTCAGCATTCATTTTGAAATATTTTCAATACATCTTACCACAAGAAATAACAGCATCTACTGGAAATTTACTATTGCTCTCTGTCTTTGCCTATCTGTGAATATTATATTAACAAACTAATCAAATACAACTTAGGAAGAAATAATGACAATGAACTGGACTGGAATGACAAATACCACTTTTGTTTCTTGTGTTGTCAGAAATCAACATCCGAAGTTGTCCCCATCGTTAGGAACCACTCTATATAGAGTGTTTACTAAACATACGGCAAAATTTCAAGGGGTGATTATTTTGGGTTATTTTAAGAATCTTTTGTCTTTTGATGATTTTCGGAAATGCCGCTTTTGTTTCGAAGATACACGGCGATAAAGGTTTTTTCGAAAAAAAACAATCTTTTATTACCTAATATTCCATGTAAAGTTTCTTAATCTACAATAACTGCTGAAAATGACTACCACTAGCAAGGATGCATGAATCCAATCTTCTCCTCTTTGACAGCCGAATTTTTTCAAAACGTCAGGGTTGTTTCTTACTGCATTACAGCCATTAACTATCCAATTTCTCAAATATCCTACATTTTCTACTGGAGTAGGGTAAACTAACGACTTCTGTAGAAAAAATCTAGGTATTTAAGTTCGGAGATATCGGCCTTGGTGGCTCAGGGGTTGTGTGATCGCCTCTGATGCCCGAGGACGCGGGTTCGACCCCGGCCGAGGACGACGAGGATTTTTTCAGGGGGAAAATCCTGAGATCACGTACTTCCTTCGGAAGGGAAGTAAAGCCGTTGGTCCCGTGTAATCGTCTGCCGGCTGCACGTTAAAGAACCCTTGCGAGGCAAAATTTGCGGCCCCTATAACGCCGTCCTGAAATGACCATGGCAGTTGAATAGGACGTTAATACCAAACAAACCAAACCAAACAAGTTCGGAGATCGAGCAGGCTATAGTGAGGTCCACCTCGATCAATGCATTTAAAATCCCACGAGCAACCACTCTAAAATGCGCTGGAAAACCATCGTGCATAAATCATATTATATTTCTTGTTGCTAGTGGTAGCTAGTGTTTGTGCAAAAAACAGCAGTTTTTAGTAATCAGAATGTTGTTTAAAGATATCAGTATTGTTTTTTGTCGAAAAACCTTTAGCGCCTTGTACCGGGTTTTGCAAAAGTTCTGTTACACATGAGAGGACATCAGCAAAAATGGCATAACTACGTGTGTGATGCAGTTAGACACCGGTTTTTATTGTCAGAATTGATTTTGGTGTCTACACAATGCATATTAATCGATGTAACCGCCATCGGCGGCAAGCACACGCTCTAGGCGAGGTCTAAAGGCCCGACAAACATTACGGATGTAGTCTTTTTCATGGCGGTCCACACGCGGTTCACAGATGCTTTCAGCTGGTCGAAGTTGATGTGACGGATCTTGCAGGTCTTGCTCTCGATATGCGCCCAAACGCTGTAGTCAAGAGGGTTGAGGTCGGGCGACCGAGGAGACCAAAAGTTCATGTTCGACCCCAACAACTCTTGAACGGTCTTGGCACTGTGGGCAAAGGCACCGTCCTGTTGAAAGACAGTCCGCATTCCTCGTCACCTTTTTGACCCAGGGCAGAACGTTCTTGGTCAAGATGCCCTTGTAGTCGGCCGCGGTAAGCTTGTAATCGGTCGGGAACCAGATCGGCGGCATTTTCATGCCATACGACGCTATGACGCCGAACATCATCACTGAGGCCGGGTGCTTGGTTGTAGTCACGTAGCGGACCTCAGAGATGTCCTGGCCGAAGCTGACCACGCAGTCGTTCTACTTGTTGACGACCGGGTCGACCGTGAAGGTTTTTTCATCAGAAAAAATGACAATGAGATAGCCATGGCTCTACAAGTCCTTCAGAAGGCGACGACAGCGCTCCCGACGTTTATCTCGCATGCCATCCGTCAGCAAAGGTCTTGCCACGCGCCTCAAACTCTTTCTACCCTCTTCCTTGATGGCTCTGGACACCGTGGCCACAGAAATCCTCTTTTTCTTTGCGAACTGTGTTATTTTGAGAGTCGGATCACGTTCGAAGGCTTTTCTGACACCCACACGATTGATAACGCGAGGTCTGCCTGCACGTGGGCGATCTTTGAGGTCTTCTCCTTTCTTCAGCTTCTCTGCGACTCTGTGGACAGTCATCCGGCTGACGTTGAGCTGCTTAGCGATGTGCGATTTGTTGTGGCCCGCGCGAAGGAGCACAGAGATCTCGATTATTTTACGTTCCATCGCAATATCCTTGCATCCGGATCGCAGTCATTCTACCTATATACGTTTACATTATGGTATCGCCCACGTCTTCAATAGCACCTGTTCCGTGGATGCTTCCATCCCCCCCCCTCCGATATCGACACATCTGCAAGTGTAACAGAACTTTTGCAAAACCCTGTATCTTCGAAACAAAGCGGCATTTCGAAAACCTTCGAAGGACAAAAAATTCTTAAAGTAATCAAAGAATCACAGCCTGAATTTTTGCCTTATGTTTTTTAAATATCCTGTATATTTTCTGTAAAGATATATTCCTGCAAAAATGAATATATACAAGATGCAACGGTTCCTGAATTTCTTGCAGCCGTGCTATTAACATTGTGATGAAAAGCAAAGCTTTATTTTTTTTTATAAAAATTACCCTCCATCTCACAATTTCTGGTCTTTTTTTTGTGGGGGAAGACACTGCTACATGTATACTTATCTGGGTATGTCTGTAAATTGGTTCATGTCACAGCTATTAATACAAACCAACACTACGGATCTCATCTTTCAATAAGATAGAGCTCTGGTACATTTCCACCGCCAAATTCCTTAAAGGACAAGTACCACTAAAAATCGCATACTCTTTATTTAAATTTTGTTAGTTCATGACGTTTATAGTACACTTTTCATTAATAATTTTCTATAAAAATCATCATATTCCTTAAAAATCTGCGATGAAAACGGCAAAATATGACAGTGAGCGAAAAACGGCGTCCGCCATGATTTTGTTAGCAACCTGGCGATGTGACGTCATCGGCCTGCTCCACAATTCAGTAGGAGACGTTAGAGAGCTTATCTAATTGCTTGTAATCTTTGACACCGTGATTTTTTTAAATAAACATACAAGAAAGAGTTTCCAAATATTACCTTGGCCATTTTAATTTATTTAATGACCTCTGTAAAGGAATGTTTATTGAAATGTGTGTAGCTTAGGTTTGTATAGTCAAGACTAAATTATTTTAAAAAAGGAAACGTTATACGAATGACACTGAATGAATTTGGAAACTCTTCTTTCCAAATTAGCATAGTTTTGCTCACGATTAACATGACATCGATTTGACCATGCCTTAAAAACTTCGTTCGGTATTCGTGCGTAACAATTATGCTTCACCCTTTTCTGCTCAAGAAATAAGAAAAAAGCAATGGATAGATTTTTTTCGGACAGATAAATGGAATCCCGGCAAAAGCAACAGGGTCTGTTCTGTGTGAATTTGAGGTCGATCCAGTTATTTACCAAAGAAAAAATAGGAAAAGAAACTATTCAAAACCACCACTTTTATCAGATATGTGTAATCGTCCAAGCAAAAAAATAAAAATGTATCTACAGTATATACAAAACTCGCTATAATCCAAATAAATAAGTGAAAATACTGCCTGTTATTAGATAGTTTGCAATTTTTAGTAAGAAAATCAAAAAGATACGAAAACGAAAAATTAATACGACATTTAAAAATTTTTCATTTTCGTCACTTATGTAACAGAATTTATACAAGATTTTCGTAGGGAATTTCGTGTGCAATTACGAGTGCGCATTCATCTGCGCATCAGCTACCCGATTCATAATGGACACCAAACTTTAGCTCCGTCGAAGAAAAAAGTTTGAACGTATAGTGCATTTCGACAGTACAAACAACCCTATTAAATAAACATGAATTACCTACTGCAGTAGCTTAAGCAAAATGTTGATAAAATGTCTATTCTAAAATGTTGATAACTAACTTTCGAATCGACTGGAAGAATCCGCTTTGAACAGGGCCGAATGCTGCAAGGAAAACAAATTTCGTTTCGTAAAAATGAAAAGTCGGTATCGTGCGCACAGCGCAACTTGTTTGACGAAAACAAAAAATAATCATGAGCAAATACGAAATTGCCACTTAAATTATGTCGTTTTCGTGTTTTGTTTTGTTTTGTTTTGTCGTACGAAAAATCCCAAATTGTCTATTATTTAAGAAACAGAATCCAAAATGTTTTATTACTGAAAAATTAATCAAAGATTTTTTTTGTAAGGAAATTCAAATTTTATTGATAAGCAGATACAGAAAACTAAGTAAGAATAAATGATGAATCAATAAAAACTAAGTAGGAATAAATGTAAATATGCTATAAATATGTCTTTAATATCTTCGGTATTTAACCGCACAATACTCCTCAGAGGGAAATTCCTTCATGATAATACTCACAACCATAGAGAAAGGAAGTAAACCCTCTAGAGTGTGGACCACGTGACTTTGACCGTGGAATCCAGGGGCCATATTGATGTAGTATAAGACGACCCATGAATCAAATAACCTATCTTCTATATACGACTTTGCGGAGTTGTCTTCTTTTAGCGAGTGCAGAAAAAGATTTAAAAAATTTAGATTAAATAATATGCATTTTTAAAAAGAAAAAAAAATATTTTTGGTGCCTCTCATTTAAATAGGAATTCAGAAAATTATAAAAGAAATTCAAATTTTTCTATTAAGCTCATGCTCACAAGTTAAATTTAAGATTGCGTTTATTTTTTTTAATCCTTATGCTTTTATGTTTTTTAAAACTATAAAATCTTGGCTTTCCTCCTACTCCAACGTGGACGCCTGGGTACTTCCGGTTCCACGCTCCATTCAATGTGAAAGTCACGTGATCCACACTCTAGAGTTTTTACTTCCTTTCTCTATGCTCACAACACAATTTGGAAAAACTTTTCTGTTATTTTTCTCAAGCCTACTCTAGATCCAATTCGTAAATTGCCGATAACCTAATATATCTATATTGCCTGTATAAATAATAAAAGTTAATTAGATAACAGTCTAAAAAATCATACATGTTAGGGAGGGGCGTTTTCCCCATCATGGCAGTTGCCTAGAAGTTCAACTGGCAAGTCTTTTTATTTTCGGCTCCAATTGGTACGGCTTAATTTCACGATTTTCAAATAATTCATAGAATAGTTTTAAAAATCTCCATCGAAATTTTTGTCGCTTGAAGAGAATTCAGAACTGCTATCCGAGCCGCACTTCGTATACCATACAATACTAAAAATAGCTACAGCTCGCGTTTCAGCAGGCCGATGACGTCACGGGGATGATCGTTCACATTCAAAATGGAGCGCGACGGATTTTACGAAATACATATATAAACGCAGTTTTTAAATATTTACAGAAACTTTTGGCAATTTTTAATATTATTACATTAATTTATTTTCACTCTAGATTATTTAGGCAAAAATTAATTAAGTGGTACTTGTCCCCTTTAACTCCTAGACGCCCCTGTCAGCCCCACTAAAATTTTCTCAAATCGCTGCATTAATTTGCGAACCCCCCTCTTCATTTACTGCCTCTTCATTTATTATTAGTCCCATTTTAGCTTTTTTATTTTAGAATATTGGTAGAAGGTCTCTTTTATTCAAATTTATTCTTTTTTTTTTTATTAATAACCAGCGGAGTTTGAAACCTGTTTCGACCATTTGGTTTCAAGGAAAAGTCTTAGAGGTTAATTTTATTGCTTATTAACCAAAAGCTGTCATTTCCGTATTATTAAAGGAAAAGGTGGTAATGTGAACCCCTACTGGAAATTGGTCCCTCAGCTTAATAAATCAACTATTAATGTCATGTAGGGAATAGGTAGAAGATCCAGCAAAGCAATAATTAAGTGCAAAATTTAAGGAATTCCTATTGACTCATTTGTCGGTAAAGCCGAGCTAGTGACGAACCATTTTATTGTCAAATGTTTTTTGTTTTAATTAATATAAACTTGTGCAAAAGAGACCGTGCTTGTAAAATATAACCGATAATGTTCCGTTTTTTAACATACTGAAGGCAAATTTACGTTAGCTTTTTCCTCTAGACTCTATTTTTGTTGTTTGTCAAACCCAGTGCTTTCCTTTAATTCGGCCCCCTGTTGTTGTAATCAGCATTTTGGGATTCGTCATTTTATTTCAGATATAATATTATGCTTATTTTAATTCAGAGAAAACTCGCGTAAGTTTGATTGTTAAATAA
This sequence comes from Rhysida immarginata, assembly GCA_023313115.1. Lineage (NCBI taxonomy): Eukaryota > Metazoa > Arthropoda > Chilopoda > Scolopendromorpha > Scolopendridae > Rhysida > Rhysida immarginata. Next base: position 31,575 of record JAHWFO010030971.1, on the reverse strand, counting down.
TAGTAGATATTTTAATTACTAATTTCAATATTTTGTCTGTCGAATATTGATTTTCTTCTTTTTAATCTTGCATTTAAATGTACGGTTTTTCCTCCCGGGGACCATAATACTTACACATGATCTCATCTGATCTATTTGGACCGATTATAAAAAGCACATGATTATTCAAAAATATTGAGCATTTTATTTTTTTCAAAAAATAGTACTGCATGTCAACATAATGCCACCCTCTTTGTATTACCTAGCATCTGGTTTTAGAATACATATAATTTTTTTTATTACTAAAATCCCAAAAGGTAGGGAAGGGGGCAGCACTTTACCATCTTTTCTTCTATACCGTAACTTTTTATGAAAGTAATCAAAATTTCGTTCTGTTTCCTCAATTGAGATGTCTAGATAAGTTAGCATAATTAACCCTAGATTACTAAGCTTCGTCGAATCGACTACGCTGTTTTTTAATTTTCTTTATAACTCTCGCGCATTTGTATATAAATTTCTAATGCGATTATCTAATCGCACACTGTCTTCAACTCTAGTAAGGGATCAGGTATTTTTTCCATAGGCCTAATAGTATCCTAATAATTCCAGTTTATAGTGACCATGACTCGTCCAATCGACAATGGTTTGTAGCAATGAAACTTTTTCAAATCTTTCAAAAGTATCAATTAGAGTGTAATCGGCACAAAAAAAATTTTTGATGAACTATTTTACTTATATTATTCTTTTATATCATTCTTCTTCATTAATTCAATTATAATTATTAATTTTATAATATTATAATAATTTTATATTTCGAGCTCTGCAACTGGCAATTAAGTGTTAAATTCTTATACGAATGCAAAATTAAGGCTAAAATCGAAATATAATTTCATATTTTTGCTTTATAATAATCTTTTATGAACCAAACAATGATAATAAAAAAAGAAATTAACATTTCAATAAAAATTTTATATCTAAAAATGAATATCACTTCAAATGTATCACTTTTAGTGAAATCGGCAAAATAATAAATTTTTAATGATATATTTTACTTGTATTATTCTTTTATATTAATCTTTTTTTGTCAATTCAATAATAATTATATTATTAGAGTTCGAGATATATAAAGTGTTAAATTTTTACAGCAATGTAATAAATCTGAAAAAAAAAGACTAATCGAAAAATAATTTCAGTTTTTTTGCTTTATAATAAACTATTAGGAACCAAACAATGATAATAAAAATAGAAATTAACATTTGTATAAAAATTTTATTAATAAAAATACGTATTATTTAAGAGTAGTCGAATCGACGAAACTTTGTAGGAAGCGCTGTTCCAGGAAGGTATGTGATCCAGGGTTAATTAAAGATTGCTTCAGGATATGCTCAGACTCATTAATTTTCTCAGACAATATTCTCAGATATATGCGAGTAGGAGCGTGCCTCCCCAAAGGTTAATATGTGGAGCAGCATTTTGAGGACTGGCATCGTCGGGTCTCTTTCTTCGCAGAGGAACGGTTCATTTGCAATCGTATCTGAACATGTTGACACTTTGTGCTGCAGGTACAAGATATTTGCGGGACTGATTTACCAGCAGGATGGAGCCCCGTCGCACTGGTCCCAGGATGTCCGACGCCTTTTGAATGCAGTGTTTAACGATAATTGTTACGGTCTAGGAGGTCCTGATCATGGCCTCCGATTTCTGGAGTCATACCAAGGGCCTTGCCACATTGGAGATCCTAGAAAACAGGTGGGAAGCAATATCCACCAGATAAAAACTTTGTGCTGTCCGCAACGGTGCACACGTTCAAGTTTAAGAATAATAATTAGTCTGAGAATATATTTGTAAAATGTAACTGCAAAGAGCAATATAAACGGGAGTTATAAGCAAGCAAAGTATCGTCATACTGGTGTAGACAGGCTGTAGAATAACCTGGGAGAGGGGATTTGTATCTCTGTTGATCAAATACAAGAAGCTTACGGAATAATTGGTTCCGGAGCTGAAATGTCATCATTATTTCTCTTGAGCATGATCACTACACAAGAACAAATAGCACTTAAAAATATAGAACAGAAAAAGATAAAACTTTGACAAATGGCGCATGCAGGAAATTGCATATCACAAAGGAAGCCATTCAACGTATTATATAATATGAAATTGCAAAATCTTTATTCAGAAAGTTTGAAAACGTCAGACGAAATACAGAGTGTTTCTAAACTTTCTCCCGTATTATACATGTTAATTACTCAAAAACTATTACAGATTTTAACGTGATTTTTATATAAAAAAAGACAAACTTGAAAAGCTTCTTAGCCTCGCGTCAGTTGATAATGAAACACTCGGTTCGCGCGTGGTACCAATGTTGGCGCGTTGTTCCATTTTTCGCAAGACGCAGTAAACAATGGCGAGTGTTCAAAAAAAAAAAACAAACTCAATGCGTGTTATGGCTTGCGGAATTTAAGTCAATGATTACACTTCAGAAAATGTTCAAAACAAAGTTTAAAAAGGATCCTCCAAATCATAAGCTATGGCATGAAAAATTTTTAAACACAGGCAACCTGTTATGCAAAAAGAATGCTAGTAGATCTTCAGCGACACCACAGAGAATAGAAAAGGTTAGAGAGGCGTTCGATCGTAGTCCCCGTAAATCACTTCGCCAAGCGGCTCGTCAACTGGATATGCCAATGACATCCGTACATAAAATAGTGAAGCACCGCCTTCGTCTTACACTCTACAAAATCCACATGATGCAAGAACTGAAGCCACATGACCGACCGAAGTGCAAGATGCTCCAAAAAATCAACAATGATCCCACCTTTCTTGAGGACATTGTTTTCTGATGAGGCAATATTCCATACTTCCTGAGTAGTAAACCGACACAACTGCCACATTTGTGGCTCACAAAACCTCCAAGTTCTAAGGGAGCATATAAAGGTTAATGTTTGGTGCGGTTTAATGCATGATCGGGTAATCGGAACTTTCTTTTTCGCTGAAGACACTATTACCGCTGCAACCTACCTAGATATGCTGGAGAACTACCTGATTCCACAGGTGGAAGAACTGCAACCCAACATAGGAGATGGAGCACTTCCTCACTGGGGCCTTCAAAGTTAGGCAGTGCCTTGATACGAACTTTCCAGGACGATGGATTGGACGGGATGGGCCAATCCCTTGGCCCCCTCGCTCATCCGATGCGAACCCTCTGGATTTTTTGTTCTGGGAATATGAGAAAAACAGAGTGTTACAAGACCAATGTTGATGATATTGAAACTCTCAAGAACAGAATAATTGAAACAATCGTTGAAACCACCCCCCGAAATGGTAGCACCAACATGGGAGGAAATCGAGTTTCGCTTTGACGTCCTTCACGCCATAAATGGGGGGGCACATTGAAATTTAATAAGGCATGCTAAGAAACTTTTTGAGTTTTTCTTTGTAAATAAAAAAAAAATCACCTTAAAATCTGTAATAGTTTTTGATTAATAAACATGTATAATACGGGAGATAATTTACAAACATCCTGTAAGTTGCTCTACATCCTGCATCAAAATTTACTAGGTAATTGACATTGCATTTTTATCAGATTTATGAAAATCTTTAGTCTTATTAATTCATCCATTCATCGCATACTGAACAGCATACTACATTTGAAGTTTGAATTTCTTTTCAGGCAAAGACTTTTTTTTTTTCTTATGCATAGACTATTAAAAGTAAACAAATAGGGAGAACGCGAAGTGGACACATAGGGAGGGGGTGGGGGAGGAATGAAAAAAGCTGACATTTCGGACAGAGACTGTCCTATTATTTTTGTGCTTTGACAAAAGGCAGTCTGTCCGACAAATTTCTTTCAGCATTTTTCATTTTATTTCCACTTAAAATAAATCTGAGAATTCACTTCCCATTCTAGGTTCATGAATTGTTTCTAAGTTTAAGCAAAGTTAATTGAACCCTTTGTTGATTGATAACGCTCTGTCGTTCAATTAGTTTAAACATTAATGTACTGAATTTAAAAGAAATACAGTCTGTTTTTAATGTAACAATATCTAATGTAGTTTGTGTGAATTGACTTTGCCAGGAAAAAACAAAAATACCTTGTTTTTCTATGAAACCGTTATTTTTCTAAGACTGAAAAATATTGAGCTGAAAAATTATAAGTTCAGCCCAATATATTCTAAACTGGGTTTTTAGGTAATGAGATATTGTGATCTTTATCCTATAAAATGCGTTTCTTAATTTTTAAAGAATTTATGATCTGAAAAATCATATGGTAAACATCCTAACGGAAAATATTATCTTAGTGTTGCATATGCATTAAAAATCTCTTCCCTTACTCTGTTTTGAATTCTGTTCTTCTATTAATCAAATGTAAACTTCACCGTACAATAAATAAGGATATTAATCAAACCAAAGATGCATGAAAATATATTTCAGTTTTAATTTAACAATAGGAATTATAGACAACTTGCAGTTTTAAAATGTTAAAAACCATCTTAATTCTATGAGCCATCAGAACGTGGAGTTCATAAATGAGCTAATGATAAAAGAATGAATCGTTCACGTTCAGTCAAAGTCCTCTGTCTTTGTTATTCTCCCTTTTTAATGACCGCATCTGAAGAGTTACAATTCAAAGAACAAAGCTTTTCAACATCAGATTTGAAACATACTTGGAGCATCGTTGTCGACTGTTACGGCCTGAATTGCCCAATTGTTGTTAATTGCCGATTAACTGCTGAGTGTTTGAGGTTTGCAATTCCAAGTTACAGCATTAACATGATGACATTTTAAGGTTTGACATCATTCTACAAAAAAAAATTGATGCAAAAAACGACATCAAAAGGCGTTACGGAAACAGTTTTCATTGTTGTTGCACGTTTAAGCATTGTTGGCGCCGGCTTGAAGCACACGCCGGAAATGAAAAGTCCCCTGACCATTGTTGTGTGAGAATAGCTTTATTTAAATCTTTACTAGGCTATAGAGGTATTATGAAATATATTGAAAGTATGGTAACAGATAGCGCCACTTTCCTTCGCTGTCTTACTAAGCAAATACGTGTAATGGCTTAACGTTTTGTTTTCAGTGTTTTGAAGGAAAACTAATGAATCCTAGTGTATTGGAATAAATATATTTTATTACTCACAATTTTATTCATAATATATTATTTTGAAAATTTGAAGAATCAGTTAAATGTTCATTTAGATTTTGTGATGCTTTTTGAGTCTTCATCTTATTTACAATTTATGCGCTTGTTGAATTTCTATGTGCTTCATTTATTTCTACAGATTCCTTCCTTCCTCTCTATAGTTAAGAATAATGTTCCCACCCAAAAGCGTTACGGGTGATGCAATAATTTTAATTTTGTGTCATATAAAATACACTCGTTTTGTGATTTTAGATACTGCGAAAAGCTTAAACATGCTGCGTTTGTGGTCCCACATTCGATTGTAAGCACAGACGTAAGTAAGGAGACACCTTAAACATAAACGCTGTGTTTACTTAACATATCGAGAGACTCGATACCCATGCTTATATTTCATACTTCAGTTATTATAAGCCCTTAATCAGTATTACCGATGTACAGGGTGATTATAATTAAAGTTTGTTTCAAAACGCTATAAAAAAAGAACCACTTAGTAGAATGACGTGCAATTGGAACGGAAAGTTATTGAAGAAGGGGGAAAGCTTATGGCATAAGAAAAAAAAGTAGATCCAAATTTTAGCTAAACAGGTGGTGGCCTTACAGTATAACAGAGGGACATCAGGAGTTCCAACTAGTTTCGCCATTTATTCCCGGCTTTGTCAAGGATCACAAAGCAAGAGAAGGCGCTGTAAGCGTCAGAATTTCGACTACAAATGACAAAATGAATCGTAAATGACAAAGGCTAAGGTGTAAGTTACACGTTAAACCAACTGTACTCGAGTACGCGGGTCGACCCCAGCCGAGGACGACGAGGATTTTTTCAGGGGGAAAATCCTGAGATCACACACTTCCTTCGAAAGGGAAGTAAAGCCGTTGGTCCCGTGTAGTCGTTTGCCGGCTGCACGTTAATAAACCCTTGCGAGGAAAAATTTGCGGCCCTTATAACGCCGTCCTGAAATGACCATGGCAGTTGAAAAGGACGTTAATACCAAACAACCCAAACCAACTAAACCAACTGTACTGTTCAGTGTACAAAGCATCCATCAAATCGGTTTTTTAAATTGCGGGAGATTGGCGCAAAACATGTTCAATATGCTGTCCAGCGTTCTGTGCAACAAGTTGAAATCGAGAAACAGCATGTTCCACAACTGATCGAAGCGTCTCCGGCGTCACGTTCAGAATGTGTTGCGCAATGCGTGCCTTCAATTCCGCTAAGTTTGCAATCGGAGCACTGAACACAACATGACAGGTATTTTCATTTACATATTCTGACGCTTACAGCGCCATCTGTTGCTAAAATTTGGACCTATTTTTTTTCTTATGCCATAAGCTTTCCCCCTTCTTCAATAACATTCCGTTCCAATTGGATGTCATTCTACTAAGTGGTTCTTTTTTTATAGCGTTTTGAAACTTAAACTTTAATTTTAATCACCCTGTACATGATGCTGTAATTCGTCCATTGATAAATAAATAAAACATTTATGTACTGTATAAAATATTTATTTGTTGCATCTAAACACATTATCACGATTCAATGCTTCCGACGGCAGATTCGAAACTGTCTTTTTTTTCAAACGGGTTCGCCAATCCATGCGGTGAAGTACACAGGCACCTTGGAATCTAAGGCCAATTTGAGCAATAAATAAATAACAGTTTGCAAAACCTATACGCTTTAATTAAATTTCTTCTACTGCTGGAGACCTTCCAACCTTTATAGCTCTAGAAAGTAGCATTTAAACCCGTTGTTCATATACATTAACTGCTTCTTTTGGTGTCTGGAACATATCCTGAAAGTTTGCATTGACCATTCAGAAACATCCTATACAAGTATATTAACGTAAAGTATCTCATGTTCGTCGCTCCGAAATGATGAAAGTAGAGGATTACTCGAAAAAGATGGAGCAGATTTCAAATATTTATTTCAAAATTTATGAAAAGGACAGAAACAAATTCAGTACGTCTCTGGATAGAGGAAGAATCAAATTTTTTAAAAGCCCGATAGAAATTTCATTCAAAGCCACACAGATTCTCTGAAAAATGGCAAATTCACGGGATACGTCTGCATGTGTGCTGCTGTTTGCTAAGTGTTCAAGTTGAACATGAATTCAGCAATTATAGCCGCTTGGGTACAACCACCTGTATCTTTAATATCGGACCTCCTTTGTATTTTGAACATAATCTTAATTATATTCCTTCATGAACCGAATATACAAACAAAAACTTTTGCCAATATTAAAACGTTAATATTAGGAAGAATTAAAGCAATTAATCAAATTATGTCATAAGCAAATTTATGAGTGACAAAATAAATTCGTAGAAGATGGTTCTCAATTTACGAGCTGCGGCACACAACGACTTGTCCTGTGCGGCATTGAATGGAACTTCTATGCGGAAGTAAAACTTTGAACTTTGCTGTATTCAGTGACGGATGGATTGTGTTTCTCTTGATTTGAAATATTGTCCATCTTTTTGAACAATCTTGTACTTAAACGCAGCATTTTAGAAATCTGTCACAATGACCGTTTGAACTGTGAAATGGAATTTGGATTCTCAGTCTAAGTTGACTCTTAATGTCTAGGTTTCTGACTGTCACAAACACACATGCCAAAAGTCATAGGATAGCACCTAATATCGTGTGGGACCTTCTCTAACCCGCCGAAGTGCCACAGGGAGACGTGGCATAGATTCCATAAGTCGGTGGAAGACATCTGAAGACATTGCCAACCATTCCGACTAGAGAGCTTCCCACAATTGCCCATTATGGAGCCACCACCGGCTTGCACAGTGCATGGTTGACAACTTGGGTCCATGACCTCATGGGGTTCTGCGCCACACGCGAGCCCTACCGTCAGCTCGTATCAGCTGGAATCGAGACTCACCAGACCAGGTCACACGTTTCCAGTTGTCATGTGTCCAATCGATGTGTTCATGGGCCCAGGAGAGACGTTGCTGACGATGTCTTGTTGTTAGCAAGGGCACCTCGTGGGTCTTCTGCTTCCATATCCCATGGACACCAGATTTCGTTGCACAGTTCGCATCGATACAGCTCTAGTATCACCCTGGTTAAAATCTGATGTCATCTGGCGTAGTGTCAGACGCCCGTTCATTGAGAATGTGTGGTCGATCACTGCGTTGTCCATGGTGGGAGGTAATGCCGTCAAGTTGATACTCTCGGTAGACTCTTGAAACTGTGGACCGTGGGATGTTGAACTCTTGAGCCACCTCCGATATTGAATGACCCATACGTTGTGCTCCACATACCAGGCCACGTTCGAACTCTGATAGCTCTCGTCGTGTAGCCATTGTCATGATAGTGTAACTAAACCTACTGACACTGATATTTATACCGTTTGCACATGATGCTACTGCCACTTGAAAAATACTCCACTGCTATCCCATGACTTTTGGCATGTGAGTGTATAATGCGAACTTTCAGGAGGAGAGAAGGAAGAACAAAACTTTAGAATTAAACTGTGCAGGTATCAATCTGAGTAGATTACATAAATTCTAAAAACCAATGTCGATAGCTGCGGCTACAGTGATAAGTGTCACCACCTCTCAACGTTTATAAACGCAACTCTTATTGTGATTATATTAAATAACAACCGTCTTAAGAACAAAACTTTTAATTGACATATAAAGAATAACAGTGAACCACATCACACCCATATGATTCTTATAATTCACCTTCATGAACTATTACTATAATAATAAAGGACGGATGTAGAAGAAAAGTAGGACGAAACAGGACGCAGAGATGTAAGACCCTGAAAAAAGCTGACGTTTCGAACATAGACTATCCTTTGATTTTTTGCTTTGACAAAGGATAGTCTCTATCCGAAACGTCAGCTTTTATCTCCGTGTCCAATTTTGCAATAATAAAGATAATAATTATCTCTGGTTGAAAAAATAAGTTTAGCATCTTAAGGACTTCCACGGCTAAAAGCTCATAATTACATCAGCTTCTATTAAAAATTATATAACTAGTGGAATACCATTGAAAGCTGAAATTTTTTGATTTTATATTTTTTGAGTGTTGAAGGATAAAGGAAATGCTGTAGTAAATTTGCAGAAGACTAATCCCAATTATTCCTTCAAAGCTAATTAGCGGTCTGCCCAGCTCATATGGAAGATTAAAAATTCATATAAAGTCAGAATCCCCTGAGTGGATGCCCACTTACCGTGGGTCAGGGGTTTGAGTGCTTCAGGGATTCTGTGAGCTATGCTGGTTGTAGCACTGCTACTTTAGGGTCACCCTTAGCAGAAAGGTCATGGTTGAGAAGTGAGACGAAGAGTATCCAAACAAACATATCTCATGATGTCGACGAATGAGAGAATTCATACTGCATCGGGTGTGGCGCAGGTTAAAGTCACCCGCGTTCGGGAGTTAGGCAGAAGCTCTCGTTCGAAAATTAGTCGACAGTCTCCCGGATGTTATCTCGGAGCAATGCCTCCGAGAAGCCCCACCAGTGCACTCGCTATGTGCTTGGGGAAACGGTCGGGGGCAGCGCATGCCTTTACCCAGGAGGAGAAACGGGTAAAGCGACAACGGGATCGGGTGCTGTCAATCGGCACTTGGAACGTATACTCCATGACAGGAAAGGAATCAGAGTTAGTGGAGGAAGCCAAACGGTATCGACTGGATATCATAGGTATTACCTGTACGAAACGTCCGGGTTCTGGAACTGTGGATTTAGAAGGAGGGTGGAAGCTTTTCTACTCTGGTGTCGACCCTAACATGACTGCCTAGGCGGGAGTGGGGATACTCACAAGTCCCCGGCTGGCAGATTATGTTGCAGATTGGTCCCCCTTGGGTGGAAGACTGTTCTCCTAGGCTTCAGATAGGGAAACGGTCTCTCTCTCTATTCGTTGCATATGCTTCGAATGCAGTCACAGAGTACCCACTTTTTCTAGATGAAATTGATGCTGCTCTTAGCAGGAGAGGGAATGCAGACTCTGTCATCCTGGTGGGCGAGTTCAATGCACACGTAGGGGCTGATGACCAAACGTGGAAAGGCGTGATTGGGAGGAATGGTGACCCCGATTTAAATGCGAATGAGAGGTGCTTGTTGGATCTCTGTTGCAACAATGGACTTTCCATCACAAACACCTTCTTCCAGCACAGGGATGTCCATAAGTATACCTAGTACAGGGATGCAATGGACCAGAAGTCAATGATTGATTTTGTAATCGTTTCAGTCGACTTATTCCGATCAGTGTTGGATACTCGTGTGAGAAGTTGGGCAGAACTATCAACTGATCACCACCTTGTTGTCTGCACTTGACGGTTCTCTGAATCCATGCCAACCAAGCGAAATACTAGGTTCAGACAAACTTGGCGCATCAAATGGGAGGCATTGGAGGATAGAATTGTGAGGAAGAACTTTGCAGATAACTTATCTTCAAGTTTCAAGAACTGCCCAGTGATCGTGGTACTGTTGAAGAGGAGTGGCAGTTGTTTAAAACTGCTGTGATTACTTCGGCTGCATTGTGCTGTGGTCGTAAGCGGCTGAGTGTGGCGCAGGGCGGTGAGAAAAGGACTGTATGGTGGAACGGTGAAGTCCAAGAAGCTGTCAAGGCAAGGAAGGAAGCCTATTTGCTATGGCTTGCAAATAAGTCAACTTCGAGTCGAGTGCGGTACACTGAGGCGCGAAAAGCAGCAGCAAAGACAGTATCAACAGCTAAAACTAAGGCCTGGGAGAAGTTCGGGGAGAAATTGGAGGCAGACTATGGTTCGGCAAACAAGGTGTTCTGGCAGACCGTGCGCCGCCTCCGTGGAAAGAAGTCTCTTTCATCACAAACTATTAAGAGTTCAGATGGGAGGCTTCTGAAAACGGAGAAGAGCGTATTGCATAGGTGGAAGGAATACTTTTCATCTCTTCTTAAACCGATGACAGCAAAAACTGAGGCACATGAGGTGCTCCTTGGAGCGGAGAATAGTCACGGTAGTATCACTGAAACAGAAGTCAGATTGGCAATTAAGTCCCTGAAGACTGGTAAAGCTGCAGGTGATGATGAAATCTGGTCCGAGATATTAAAGGCCTTAAATCAGGATGGTATCCTGTGGCTGACTCGAATGTGTCAGGTTGCTTGGATATCTGGACAGGCCCCTAAGCAATGGCAGACAGGAATTGTGATCCCTATCTTCAAAAAGGGAGATCAGAGAGATTGCAACAACTATCGAGGCATCTGATAGCTCAGCATTTCTGGGAAGGTGTACGCTAAGTGTCTGGAGAAGAGAGTTCGGGACAATAGTCGACTCCAAACTGTCGGGGGAGCAGTGTGGTTTCCGACCTGGCCGAAGCACGACGGATCACATGTTTGCTCTAAGGCAAATCTTTGAGAAATCTTGGGAGTATGCAAAAGAGGTCTACGCTTGCGTTGTGGACCTCGAAAAAGCATATGACAGAGTTCCTCGGGAGAAGCTCTGGCAAGTGTTGCAAGAGTATGGAGTGGATGGGCAATTAGTGGTTGCTATCATGTCGCTGTACGAAAGCTCTGAGATGTGTGTCCGTATAAATGGCATTAAGTCAAGACCGTTCACCGTGGGTGTTTGACTCCGCCAAGGATGCGTACTGTCGGCCCTTTTGTTCGTTATCTTTATGGACTGGATAGACAGGGGCAGCCGAGGCGATGAGCATGTTTGTGTGGGCGACTGCCTGGTGGAGAGGTTGCTCTTTGCTGACGACCTTGTCCTCCTTGGGTCTTCTCGCACGAACCTTCAGCATGCACTAGAACGGTTTGCAGCCAAATGTAAAGAAGCCGGGATGAAGATCAGTGTGTCTAAAACCAAGGTTCTGATCCTTTCAAGACAGCCTGCTCAGTGCGCTCTCCATGTTAGGGAAGCCTCATTGAGACAGGTGGAGAAATTCAAGTATCTCGGGATTGCATTCACGACTGATGGACGGCAGGAGAAAGAATTGGACGCTAGGATCGGTGCAGCAAGCTGTGTCAGACGTGAACTGTGGCGATCCGTGGCAACGCTGGGTAACAAAGCCAAGCTCTCCGTCTTCAAATCTATCTTTGTCCCCATTCTCACCTATGCTCAAGTGTAATTATCCCGGGCAACGCCGGCTTGGGTAATGACCGAAAGAGTGAGATCGCGGGTACAAGCGGCCGAAATGAAATTTCTGAGAGGTGTGGCAGGTGTTACCCTACTAGATAGAGTGCACAGCAGCACAATAAAGGAGTCTTTAGGTGTTGATTCGCTACTTCTCCGCATTGAGAGATCTCAGTTGCGCTTGTATGGCCACGTGATACGGATGCTGCAAACTGATCTTCCTAGGCAGTTGTTATTTCCCAAGCCGGTGGGTAAGAGACCAAGGGGTCGGCCTAGAACCAGGTGGCTAGACTACATGGAGAATCTGGGTACGAGTTGCTTGGATATTACCAGAGAGGACATGCGCCTGATGGCGGAAGATCGCGATCGCTGGAGATCCTCCATAGGGCTGCTGCCCCCGCGATCCTAACGGATAAGCGGGTTTGAAAAGTAAGTAAGTATAAAGTCAGAATATTCATTTTTATTCAACTGATTTATACTGGAATCGTGTTCAAATATTTTTAAAAAATGTATGACCTAATTGCAACTCCAGTTAGGTAGAAATGCAGAAAACATTTTTTTTAATACATGTCTAACTTTTTAAAAAATCAGAACACTGATGGCACCTAAATTTTTTTTTAACTATTCTTCATTGTTCATTACGTTATTGATCTGACGTTCGTCTCGTTAGCGCCATTTTTGCAAATAGATGATGAAGCTACGGACATCGTTTTGCAGTATTTCTCCGATCGTTTGTATCTTTGAGAGGAAGGCTGTGCTGATTGGCATTTACTTGAAGAAGTATATCATTGCAGTGTAAGAGTGTTAACCGGGATGTTAAGCAGCCTTTATAAAGTGATCACTAGTATTTTTATTGCCTTGTAATATTTTTCCGATTTTGTAATTGTATTTACTTGTAGTTTCCCCTTTTCTCCGTGGCTTCACGGAGATTATACATGACACGAGTATATAATTTTTTTCATCGAATGAAAATTGTACCAACTATTGTTCATTAACGTGAAGTCCACTTGATATTTTTTTCTTTTATTGTCAGTTTTTTGATGTCAAAAACGTGAATCGAGGCTCTTCGCAGTTTTCTATTGTTTGTCCTTATGTATCGTTATCTATGCGGAAATCTTCCTGCAAGTCTAAACTGGCAGGCTTGATGCTGTATCTTTTTAAAGCAGTTTTCTAAATTTTCTACAGTAAGTTTGTATACTGGCCATTCGGAAGTCGCAGAAGATGAAGTCATGTCCCATCTTGTGGTACAAAATTTAAGCGTTCCGGCACGCAAATGTAAAATGCAGAATCCGACACTTTCTTCCTCAAACGTGCAAATTATCCACATTCTAGTCAAATCTCTCTATTTTATCCATGTATTTATTGTATTTTAAGATTACTCCTGAGTAGTCTACTGAACCCTCCGTCGCTTTTATTTGCAAGACTCGCACCGTTTATTACAGACAAATAAAATCTTGTTTGATTAAAAAATATTATAGGAATTAATAAATTATAGTTCTACAGATAAATAAAGATATATGAAAATAAAGGTTTGTCATTTGAAGCCTTAAAAGTATCGGTTCTCTAGCTTGCCAAGAAATCCTTCAAAAAGGCAAAGCAAAAATCAGACAGATAGGTAAATGAAAATTTTCGTATTTATTGGGCTGCCTTAGGAAAAAGTATGCTAATGGAAAATCAGTTAAAAATTTTAAAAAGTATTTAAAAATTTTAGGAACTGAAGAACATTGGCAAAAAAGATTAATTAAAGAAAGTTACTATATTACCAAATCAAAAAATTTTCTAGCCCATAAATCATATAAATTAGATAAAAAATGGGAAATATTGTAATAAAATTAAAAAAAATTGTAAATATACCTTTAATCAATTAAAAATAACTTTGTACAAAAAGTCTTTGATTATAACAATTTAAAATTTCAAACTAAAGATGTAAACAATCAATTGAGGTAATAATACCTCTCAACAATGTATCTATTTAAACTTATATTCTTAATCTTTACTGAGGGTGCGTTCACTTATTCACTTGGAGTCACTTCGAGTGACTCCCGTGACTCTGAGTCATTCGGGTTCCGTTTCTTTATTTGCTCCGAGTCATTTGGTCTCCGTTTCTTTATTCGCTCGGAGTTAACTCCCTTGACGTCCGACATCAGGGTACGCTCAGAGTCTTTAGGAGTTTGTTTTTTTATTCTCTTGGAGTGCGACTCTGGTTAACTCCCTTAACTCCTGCTTTCAAGCTGGAGTCATCGGAGTCAAAAAATTTAATGAGAAAGACGACGCAACAATGAGAAGTGCCAACAAAGTTGCGACTTCAACGACGATTAATTTTGTTACAATGAGATATCGTTTTCGAGCGCGCTTGCTAGGAGCCGTGGCAACCACACAAACAAGACAAGACTTTATTTCTTCAAGCTGGCGCATACGTTGTTTAACTACCAACATGGCCGCCTCTATCTTTCGAAAGTGCACGACCATAGCTTACCATAATTGGTTAGCCTTCCATTGTTGTGGCACGATACAAAATTTAGAATAAATTGATCGAAAATTTGATTCAAGACAATTTCTTCAGCATAATTATTAATTTTTATATGCTCAATCTCAGTTCCATCTTTACGCATGAGGCCACCCTAGCCTCTGTGATAATAAATTAAAATTACAATTATGACCAGAACTTTGTTTTTATAAAAATAATAAAAAATAAAAAATATGTTATTGTTTATTCCTGTTAATAAAAAATAACAATGTTAAAGGTTCCCCATAACCAAAAGTGCCATGGGCACTGCTCATGCTTTTCTGATGCCTCCGGAGGTTGCGAAGAGGGGAAAAATATCTTGAATCGTTCACAAGCAGTGTTGTCAGTTTAGCAGGGATGTGTCCAATTTAAAAGCTCATTTTCATTATTTTGTGCATTATACTTTAATTTACGAAGTAGTATAATATGTTTATTTATTAATGAATGATTCTATACTCATTTATAAATGGGAGAAGATAAAATAACAAATAGTAAGAATTAATAATAACAAGTTCACTAATGAATAATGATGAGAGTTTTTGAAGAGAATTGAACACTTGTAAATGAATGAATGATGGTTGCTGTGTATTGTTTAATTTTTATTAAAAATGTCCAACAAAAGACGAGCGCATAAAAAAAAGGGCTAAATTGGCAATACTGCATACAAATGATTATAACGACCAAAGTCTTCGATTGTTACGTCGTTGTGTTGACTCTGAGCCATGACGCTAGTACTCTGATCACGTGATCACATTGACTCGGAGCATGACTCCGAACGAATAAGTGAACGCACCCTGAGAGAAGAAATCAGTTACACTTTCAAAAAATCTTTAACCTGAAGAAGGTCTTCGTAAATAAAATGACCGAAAGGCCTCGTATTATTTATTACCTATGTTATTTTGTGATGTCTTTTTTACTATTCTCTTATTATGCTAATGGAAATTATTTATAAGTACCAAATTGATTCTTATCTTATTTTGAAAATAATTAGCCGTTCAAAATCATTATTAAAGCAGGAGGTCTCTTAAAGTTTAGAAATTGTTTAATATCACCGCTCTTTCTAATAACACTACATTTTTTAAAATATTGGTTATATGTTTAGGTTTTAGCGTTTAATTTAATATAATTAATTATATAAGCAAGATTTAAGGAGCGTTGAGTCAACCTCCGATTTTAATAATATATTAAAAATGGAATTCAGTGGATAGTCTTAAAGTCCATCTTTTTTTTTTTCCTTTCTATATTTCAGGCGATACCCTTGAAGTCGGCGAACGGTGTGAGTCGCGGCTGAGCGGGAGTGAACGAACGCCCATCAATCCGCGAATCCATTCGCTGCACGGCATCTCCCGCGCTAAGATCAAGACCCTAAAGCTGACGGTGGTCGTCATCGTCTGTTACATCATATGCTCATTGCCTTACACGTGCTCCATGCTCTGGATCATGTACACCCCCAACGTCCATTCGACTGCCTTCTATCAAGGTAATGCAATAAAAGAAAACGGAACTGTATTTTTTTTTCATTTTGAAACCAAATCGAATGGAATTCTTTTATCGTAAGATAGACGAAAAGGAGTCTATTTGCTCTTTATATGAAAACTCAGCCGATAAAAATGGAAAACATCCTTCCTTCTTGCAGACCAATGAAAAAAAAGTTTTTATATTTATGAATTTAATCTCTGAATTTTTGTATCGGAATTCAAAAGCAACGTTTTTAATTTATATAATCATCTTCAAAAATATTCATTATCCATTAAAAAAAGATAAATAAGTAGATCATTTTACTGACTTTAAAGACTTCCTGAAAACGTCAGTCATTTAATTTTTTCAAATTTATACGAGGTACGTCCAGAAAGTAAGTTCCGTTTGGGAGTACAAAAAAAATGCAAGTGCACGGTTAGAAAATAAATTTATTACAAAAAATCTCCTTACCTTGAACTATTTTTCTTCATAGTTCCCACCTTTTTAAAGTCACTTATCATAACGAGGCACGAGTTTTCGTATCCCTCTTCATAAAAAGTTGCCGTCTGTGATGTCAACCACGTAGTGACAGCTTCTTTTACCCCGTCATCTTTGTTGAACTTCTGGCCACCAAGGAACGACTTCAGGTGCAAAACGATGATAATCGCTAGGTAAAAGCGGCCACAAGTTCAACAACTATGACGGGGTTAAAGAAGCTGTCACAACGCGTTTAACATCACAGGTGGAAACTTTTTATGAAGAGGGATACAAAAACGTTCCCCTGTGATAAACGCCTTAAATGGTAGGAGCTATGTAGAAACTTAGTTCAAAGTATGGAGATTTTTTTTTGTTGTAATTTTTTTTTTTTAAATGTGTGCTTATTTTTTTTTATTTTTTATTATTTTTTGTACAACAAAACGGAACTTACTTTCCAGGTATATCACGTAGTATAAAATTAAGAAGAGGAAAATTTTCTTTGAAAAGTATGAGTTAAAAACTAAAATTTCAACTAACAACATGGAAAACTTTCTTTAATGTTAGTGACAGTGAAGAATTAGGATATTTTAAAATAAACAACCGTCGCCTGTTTCTCTCTTGAGAAGTTAGTGTGTCGTGATCTTTTTCTCAGCAATTTTTTAAAGAAATAATCCAAATTACTATTAACCAAAACATTTTTCAGCAATTTTGTTTCAACATTTTTTCTCGCATCTAAATGATGATTTATAATTTCCATCTTAGAAGAATTTCAAATTTAAAAGTCGTCTAGTTCAATAAAGTTATTCTGAAACCGCTGAGTATTGCTGTTACGTCGACTTCGTATACGCTCCAGATAAAACACACACTACCAAACTCTGATAATTTCTTTTCCAGGTCGTGACAAACTCTCCAGTCGGATATAATGGCAAAAGTTGAATGTACACTACGTTACATTGAAAATGCAACAGCATGAACGCGTGCATAGAAAGTGATAAAAATCAGTAAACAGAAAGAGACAGCAATGAACAATAAGTATTGTTTATTACAACATGATATACGTACACACTTACAGACAAGTGCACGCTTGTGAGCGGCCATACATGCAGCGATACGTCTAGGAACAGAGTCAGTGAGCGTGCGGATTGTGTCCTGAGTGATGCATGTCCATTACCTGTCAACCATTTGCCAAAGTTCGTTTTCTGAACGCGCCATGGCAGTGCATGCATGTGACGTCCAATCGCGTCCCAGACGTGTTCCATTGGACTGAGATCATGGGAGACTGCTGGCCAGGGAAGCACCTGGGTATTTTGTAGGGCATGTTTGCTGATGCGTGACGTATGCGGTAGGATGTTATTCTGCTGGTAAATGGCATTGGACACTCGCTGAAGGGAAGTAGTGTTATCGGACGCAGCACCTCATCCACGTATCGTTGGGACGTCAAAATGCCATCAATCCAGACCAGAAGTGACCTGCTATTTTAGAAGATTGCGCCTCAAACCATAATGCCGCATTCTAGCGCGGTGTGCTGTTCTACAGGTGCCACCGGATTGGACCTGTCACCATGTTGACGTCAAATTTTTACATGGCGACTGCCATAGCTGAAACAGAAGCACGATCACTCTTCTGAGAATACCACCCTGCGCCATTCCGCTGTACACATAGCTCTTTCTCGACACCTTTGCAAACGAAGGCGTCTGTGACGTGGAGTCAATGGCAGTCTTCTTAATGGACGATACGAGTGCAGGCCGCCGACGACGATTCGAAGAATAATGGTCCTGGGTGTCCTGAAGATGATACAAGAGGTCGACGGAAATGGCCTGGGGGTTCGCCAAAGCTTGCCGGCGGATAAAGCTCTAGATTAGGAAAGTACGGCAAACCTTTTCCGCGCCGCCCGCAGCTGCTGATTGGTAGAAAGGCTGGCACGTGAGTTTGTCAGCCATTATTGGCCCAAACGCAGTGATAGATACCATTGAAATGCATGTGGAAGATGCAATTTAGATTAAATTTTTAACGAAATATTCGTTGATTGATCCTAAATTTGAATCTGAATAAGCAAAATTTCAGAATCCTTCAATCTATGCTCCTTGGAGGTTAATAAACTCGTTAAAATATCTGTAGAAGTAATAAGAAGCAAGTACGTTTATATTATAACTTCACCGAATGTTATAGAAATGTTGCATTGTGCAATTCTCAGACTATCAGAAAATATAATTTTTTGTTGAATATAGTTCTTTTTAAGAAAATACAATTCAATATAATAAGGTTAAACTGGCTGTGAAATGTGAAGGCAAAACTTGAAATAAAACGTCCATGTTATTTTCATCTTATTTTAGCTAAGTTAATAATTTTAGCTAAGTTTTAAGTTCAGTCATCATTAAACTTGAATATAAAATATGAAATTGAATAACGAAAATTTGCTAGTTGGGTGAAAAAAAAATATAGAAAATTTTAACTATGAGTTTTGGATAGATTTTTTACGTCAATATTATAAACCTCCATAATTAATAAATTTCAAAATACATTGCATGTGTAGTTATTTTTTTGTAATCAAACGGTTAGTTTTTCCAAATTATAATTTTTAAAATTTTCTATCAAAATATAATTATCAAAGTAATTTTTATATTTAAATCAAAAACTTAAATTTAATAGTTCCTATTTTATTAAATTATATTTGATATTTTTATAATTATAATTATACTTTTTTTAATAATTTAATAATTTTTATAATTTAATAAAATTAAAATTGGTAAAGTGAAACTTTTGATATAAATATAAAAATTAATTTCATAAAAGTTTATTAAATTATATTTTAATAAAATTTTATAGAATTATATTTTGATAAATAAAATTACAAAAACTACACACAGTGTTTTTTAAAATTTATTAATTACATGTAAATCGTTTATTAAGGATAAATAAATAAAGTGAAAATAAACTAAAAACTGAATCTGGTTATCATTAAACTGCCTCAACGTTATCATTATTTATATGTAAAAAATTATAATTGAAAACAAAATTTAAAGAAAAATCAATAGTTACAGAATTTACTGATTGCCAGTTATATTTCCAGACGATAATAATAAGAAAATTTGTGAAAAGGATGAATTTAAGACGAATTTTAGAGGAAGCGTAACTCACTTTAGAGGGCCATTTGGGCCAACAATGGCGGATTTGGTAGCAGACGACGAAGTTTGCCGTACTTTCTTAATCTAGAGCTTTAGCCGGTGGATGCATCTGTCCCCACGTACTGATGTCGCTGGGGCCGCACCGGAACCTCTCAAACTTGCCACATTCCTTTGTTCCATCCATCTTCGCCACATGGATGCACCGTGGACGCGCGTAGATTGCAATCTGCTGCGATTCGACGAAAGGACCACCTGCCCATCTGAATCCGACCACCATACCCTTCGTAAAGTCGTTTGTCTGCTGGAACTGCCTTGGTTGAGGACGTCCTGGTATTCTCTGCAACTAAACGTTTCCTAGGCAACCAGAAAAAAAAATTGGAAGACGATTTCTGTACAAGACAGAGTAGCAGAAGCATTGGCAATTACGCAAATTCTTTCAAAATGCGCGGGAAAGCCGCACAATTCGCATCATTTACATGCCTCTGTGAGCTGGGTCAATTCTGCAATTTGTATATTTCTCTCTGCCCATTCGTTCATGGTGTTGCATTTTCAATGTCGCGTTGTGTAAAATATAAAATAAAATGGAACAACACCAATCCCTGCAATTTTGTATGCCACATACGCTGATTATGATGGTATCAAGTTAAATATATGAGATAAATGAAATAAAAATTAAAAGTAAAATAAATATAAAAATATTTTCGTAGACAGTTTTGTCTTATCGGTTATTGCATTAGGGAATTTTAAGTAATGAACATGTTTCTTAATGCTATTTTTATTATTTAGTGCGGTATACATTCAGTAAATACGTTGTTCAGAGATAAAATTATCGCTTGTCTTATGCTACAGTGTTTAGGAGAAAGTTCTCAAAATTTATTATTTAGCATTTGTTTTATCGAATTACTTATATTTCTTAAAAAGAACGAAAAAATGCTTAAAAAGTTTTCAGTAAAGAAAGAATACGGAAAGTTTACGGAGCTCTTCGTTTCGGTGATTCAAACAAGCATCGTTAAAAATTTCGATTCAGTCCTTTCCAAAACAATTCTTCTTTTCTGGAATGAAAACGATTTCCAATACATCAAAAGATTTCCTGAATACTTATATGTATGTCTGCATGGCTCAGATATTTTTCAATGAATGAAATAAATCTGAGCAGGCTCATGCCTCGATTAATTTCTAGACGTGAAATTATGACTATATTTATTAAATCCATTTGAAATTAAAGGATTAATGGCATCAAAGGATTTCATTTTGTATTTATAATCCTCAAAACTTTGAGATAATTGGCTAAACCTTGAGAGCAATTTCTAAATGAAAGCTCGATATTCATTGGAATATTTTTTAAAAATTATTTTATTATTAAAAACTTTTAAAATTGTCGTAATCGAATTCAACGATATATATTATTATATAGACGCATTGTTCGAATTCTCCGTCAGCTCTAAATGCAATCGTCTGAATTCAAGAAGGGCTTGCGGAGAATACAATCAATGAAAGGCAGTTTAGAGATGGGCGCTTTCACGACTCGTAGAAGGGAGAAAAACCGACTAAAGTTCTTTTATTCCATTTTTCATTCCGAACGAGATTGTCCTGCCATAGGAAATTGCTTTGAATCTTTTCAGGAGTTTGCGTTCAAGTAAGATCGAGTTGATTTCTCCAATTTTCTATCAAATAAGAATCGTTTTTTGAAGTTTTTCAATAAGAAATGTTGGTTATTATGGAATTTTTTAAAGAAAATAATCTCTTCAGCAAATAACAACAAGCAAAAGCAAATAAAGTTATACCGGCATGTTCATTCCCATGATAATATGAAACAAAGGACAACATAAACATCGATTTTTTATAAGGCTCATTGATTTAGTACAATAAAAGATGGCATTAAAAACATGGTATATGAAGTTTGCCTCTGAAAATGGATTTTATCTGTTATTCTTGTATAATGAACATTAGAAAAAAAAAGATAATCGATTTACTGTGTAAGTCTGATTTACCAAACAAATTCGAGGAAAAACCTTTTATTATTTTTTAATTTCTTAAATGAGTTTTCTTTTAAGAACAAAAACTTTCAAAGAAGACTACGTTTTGATTTTATAAGATATCGTATACAATTTCATTATAATTAATATGCAAAATTATTATCCTATTTAATAACCTTAAAAGTAAAAGACAAGCAAAAAAGTGCCATTCTAAGCATTATACATTGCTTTATTGCTTGTCTATAATCTTTGTATTTCGGCAATGCAATATCTTCCCCAATATCTTTGTAACCTTAATTTATTATAAGTAAGTCTGATGGATTCTTAACATTTTTTTTTTTGGATAAATGAATTATATAAGTCAGATGTTCGCTATTGGCCTAAGCTAAAATCAAAGATTTGTCTGAATAGCCATCGCAAATACGCTGAATGATTATTTCAAACTTAATACCTGTAATGGTATTATTTTCCGCAACGTAATGACAGCCTGTAGACCAGGGCTGTCCAAGATTTCTGTCCGCGGTCAGCGCCCGTGCACGCGGGTAATCTTCCTTAAGTTGATCAGTTCCTTAAAGTCGAGTTGCTAATTATCAATTCGACATTGGAAAAAAAAAACAAAAAAAAAAAACGACGTAGTTTACCATTTTATTTTCTTCCTTTTAATGTGACAATTTTCTTGTATTTTTTCCCGATAGGTCACGCAATTGCATATTAAGCATTTCGAATCCGATCTGTGAACAATGAAAAAAAAAACATATTCTCCCACTCCGGTTTAAGTACTGGTTCAGTGATTTTATGCTTTTTCGGAATGTGCGCCATGTTATGCGAGGCGAGAAAAAAGCAAGTATTAATAACAAAAGAAATAATGCCTCATTTAAGGCACACGCCCCCTAAAGTCTGGCAACACTGCATAGAAAAACTATACCCAGTCCCCTCCTGAGTTTTGGACTATCTCCTCGGCTTTGCCCGTGAGCTTAGCCCGCGAGCATTTTATGTTGCACCCGGGCGACATGCACGATTTGTACGACCCTGCTGTAGACTTTCCATTCTGATAGCAGGATGTCGGTATGTTTGTTCACTTCTCTTTCAAGCCTCGACTTACCAATTGATGCGCTTCTGGTTGCCCCGTACGAGGATGCGCTGAACTTTTTAATCAATCTGATAGATTTCCTATTCGGTTGAGGTCGGGATTTTGAGAAAGCCAGTGTAGTATTTGCAGATACCAGCTAGTAATAGCTCGGGCTTTATGCCAAGGTGCATTGTCCTGTAGATAAACGATCCTTTACTGAACTGCTACCACGATGTAGAAAACTTATAATAATAATAATAATAATAATAATAATAATAATAATAATAATAATAATAATAATAAAATAACAGTTATTGTTCAAGATGCCCAGATGGCGTTGGGTGTTCATAGTTCCGTCAATCAAAAATGAAAGATCAAGCCAAAGACTGAGAAATGAAACCAGACCATAACACTATCAACGCCGGACTTGACTGCGATATGCAGATTGTAAAGGAAATTCCCAAACCAGTCGAATAACTTTAGAACAAAAGTCATATCTATCTATAAGAACTTGCTTGTGTTAGATTGAATAAAAGTATTCCTAGCGCACCTAATGTAAGCGCAGAGGAGTTACATAAACGAATTTTTGAGCCGCGATAACTAGAGAAAAACTTATAATTTCCTATCCACAGGTTTCAATTTTTATTATGGCTACTTTTTATTATGGCTCCTATCGTTGATTACTTTTTATTTTTAGATTATGGCTTACAATTTCAAAGTTGTAGCGCGTGATCGATTTAGTAGAAATCCACTCTTTGCATAAAGAAAACAAAAACATAAAACTCGTGAAATAGGAGAGAAAAAAAACATATACAGGGTATCTATCCCCTAATGAGTGGACGAAAATTTGGTAAATGCTAGTATGGGTGATTCTAAACAAAAAAGTTCACATAGATATGAGTCCGAATTTGAACGATAACTGAGACATGAACAGAAATAAAAATGCCGCCACTAAGATCAACAAGTTAATAACTCAGATTCTATAACATCTAGGAAGATGAAATTTAAAGGAATAATAGGGTGCATACAAGGTGCTGTAAATAAATACAGGGCAGTACTGCCGGGTAGCCTATCCGCTCATACATTGTTACGTCATCATATTTCGACCATTATTAATCCTATTTCTACCAATAATAGGCCCTAAATTTGATTAGAATTCTGAGGCTATGGTGTGCTCAGGTTACTGATACTCCTGAAGACAGCAACATAGCTGTATTTAGTAATGAAATTTGAAAGGGATTAAATGATGTTAACCCTGTTGAAGGTGATGTTGATCCAATTTCTAATGTAGGTGATAGGCTTCTGTGGAAAAATGCCCAGAAAAAAGAAACACAAAATAAAACTTCAGATGTCATACTATTCCTCAGCGTAGTACTGTGCCTGCAGTACTGCCCTGTATTTATTTGTTGCACCCTGTACAATTGTGTATACCGTTATAATTTGATCAAATTCCAACGAGTAGTTTCCGAGTTACGCATTCAACATTGTAACACGTGCTTGATAGTACTCAAGTGTGAGCATGTTACGATGTTCAATACTTAACTCGGAAACTATTTGTTGGAATTCGATCAAATTATAACGGTATACATAGTTGTATGTACCCTATTATTAACTTTCATATCTGTTTAATAACATTTCATGTCTCAGTTATCGTTCAAATTCGGAACTAAGTTCATATGAACGTTTTTGCTTAGAGTCAGCCATACTATCATTTACCAAATTTTCGTTCACTCATTACAGGATTCCTGTATAGGTCGGAGGGTTCGGGGAGAATGATCGATGTAGCATTTAGTGATTGTTTTGTTTAATTTTATTCAATCTTCCATTGTGGAAAGTATTAACGAGGGGCGATTTAGTGATCATATATGGATTTTTCTCTCCTATTTTACGAGTTTTATGCCTTTGTTCTCTCTCTGCAAAGAGTGGATTTATACTAAATCGGTGACGCTTACAGCTTTATGATAGGAACTTTTTTTCTCTATTATCTTGGCCCAAAATGTAAGTTTTCGTAACATCTCAAAGCTTACTCTACGAGCGCTTTTATTCAATCGGGCACGGGCACGGGCACTTTCCTATAGATAAACCTGACTTTTATGACTTTAGCACCTTTTGTTCTAATATTATTCGACTGTTTTGGAATTTCCTCTACACCATTTGACTGATATTATCATTCTGCTGCTTTACGCCACAACCAGAGTCAGCCATCTGATTGGAAAAGGATGTAGCTTGAGTGGTCCTTCATATCACTTGAGTCTGCCTTGCATTGGCCAGCAACGTCTTTTCTTTTCATGAGAGATCATATACTTTTAATTTTAAAATTATGTTCAAATCATAAGCTTGGTATTAATTTATTACTGTTGATTTAGTACATGATCGGTCGGTATAGAGGCACTAGAAAGATACCTGACTTGGATACATGTCAAGTGAATTTTTGTTTTTTTGAGAATTCAAAAATTGACAACAGATTTTAGAGGTAAAACATGACACACGGTAAAATCGTCCCATCCTCTCTAAATGAGAGAGACAAAAAGCAAAAAGCTCTAATATGACAGATGTTCATCCAATTTAAAAAAAAAACAATGAAACTTTAGAACAAGGTCTCTATTAACAAATGAAAACCTCCAACTATATTTATGTAAAAAAAATGATCCTTAGTCAAGGCTTTTTTCATCGATTTCTCATCTTAGATTTAATCCTGCAGTCTCCAATATGCGGATTCACTGTTAACATTTCAATTTTCTTTTATTTATTATCAAGGTATTTTTTTTTAAAAAAATGTAATTAACTACGGCTTTCAGATTTGGATGTTTATCGTCATTGGATCTCTGATTAAGATTGTAGTCTCTGCTATATTTGCTCGAAAAAGTGAGAATAATTATTGGAGGGGTATCTCGTATAAAATTTTGCGAATTTTCACAACTTCTTAGCAGTTTAAATAAATTGAAATACTTGATAAACGTAACTGAATTATTTCTAAATTGACTTAAATAAAATTACTCTAAAATGAATTATTTCTTTCTAGGTATATGGAGTTCTCTTCTGCCCCTTCTGGCCAGCCTGAACAGTTGTGTTAATCCTTGGGTTTATCTTGGCTTCAATGAAAATCTGGTGCAGACATTATGGCAGCTTTTTTGCTGCAGAAACCGTGAAACGAACACGAACCATGGGTTTCTTCCAGCTCATTACAGTCGGTCATCGATTTCGGACGTAGTAGCGGGAACCAAAGTGGTTACGTTGGGCAATGGAGTTGTCGGTTGGACAGCAGGATGCAAGGGTAGTAACAACCACCGACAAGGTACTTCACCTAATCGGTATCCGACTCCACGACGGTCCCCTACATCAATGCCACCTCCCTTAATACGACAAGTAACACGTACAACATCACTCTTGGACGATCATGGAAGCGATCGAGCCTTGCTCACCTCCTCCACTCCATCAGTCTCGACTACGGCATCAGAGTCGACAGCATTAGGTGTCAGATTGAATGGCACCGATGAGGCCATCGACATGAGTGGTGTCCAGGCGGCGTCTACTCCCGAACACAGGACGTTGAGAAAGAACAGCCTCAGTGCTCCGGGGACATTGGTCTGTTCCAATCAACACGAAGATCTTTATTATAAAGAAAACAGATGTGCCTGTCAGGAAGTATAAAAGAAACGCTCGTATTGCTTATAATTGTACCTGATTAAAATATTGCACAAGATATTAAACTTTGCTAAATGAATTATGTATGGAACGCGAGTATTGTGCTTGTGTGTGTGAAAGCTCTGTTCTATTTAGGTCATTGCCATTCCGAATGTGTATGGATTTCCAAGTTTCCTTAATGTTATCAACGAAAATTTGATGGAACTTTTTATTTAAATATTTCCACTGACACTCTTTACAAGAAATAGATTTCACCACTATTAGTTCTGGAAAATAAACATCTTCCATTTTTTAAATAAAAAGATTTTATTGATGACCTCATTCCTCAGTGATTGTTAATATTGTTAATATTGTTCCTTCTTCTTTATCTCTCTGTCTCTACTATAAGATATTTATTCCTATAATAGAATTATAACTGTATAGATATATCAAACAATTACTGTTATGAATGTTATGCCAACATTTCTTATCTGTCAAAATTATAATCCCTTTCTACAATCTTTAAATACATCATTTCCTACCATCTACAATTCGTCCAGTTAAAAAATCTCTGTGCTTAAAGTTCTTTTCTTAAAAAGAACTGCTTTGCATAATGCGAAATTGTAACTTTTTATTGGCCAAGATAAATGTTTATAGTCTTGTTAGTAACAGCACTCTTTATGATCCTGTAACACTATTATATGATTTGTTAGCTTTATTTCAAGATCATTAGAAAACCGTTTAAGAGATTCATGAATATTATTCAAGTATACTTTATACAGGTTCTTATTTATTACTTCAAAAATTTTCAGAGTAGGATAAAAGAAAAAAAAAGCAAATCCTCTAGTCACAACCAAGCATTATTTCAACATAAGAATTTAGCCAAAGTGGAAGGTTAACTTCCTTTCCTTCTCTTTCATCTGCATAAAAAGATTAAATTCCCCTACTCACGGAAATATTCATCTTTCGGAAAAATATACTTACCACATTTTAAAGGTATGAAAGAAAAGTTGATGTTCGAATGTGCTTACCCTTGAGCGTGTAAATTTGGTTTTTAATACCATGACTTAAATGCAACTTAAATGCAACAATTAACCTTTTTCTAAGAATTGTTCACTTCTTACTGAAAAAAACAAACGAAATGTATTCTTTGATAGATGATGAACTTCATTAGCATGTACAGTTTATCAACCAATTCTCTCATTTCCCTAAAAATAACAATGACAACTGCCTAGGCAAGCTTTCATTCAGCTATTCTTATTTCTATATTAATTTTGTTTCTGTATATATATTTTACGACGGCTGAATTTGAACCTGGAGCGAAGGGATCGAAATGGACATGCACACTTCATTTGGTACTTCCAAAATTATTGATCACGAGATGTATTAAAGGTGATGTCAAGGAACGCGTGGATGAAAATGGCAGAGAACTTTTGGTTATTCACAGACGACAAAGAAAGTGAATTCGTATCAATTATTATTTCTTCTGATTAGAAAAACATGTCTACCAAGCAAATGGCAATTTATTTTAATTTTTTATTTTGCCAGAAAAAAAATTATTGGGGAAACGTGCCTTTTCAGTTCTGTATACATATATTGCTATAATGTTTTTTTTTATAATATTGCTATAATTTTTTTTATAATTTTTCATAAATTATTGGCAACTTATGTAATGAAAATTTTCTTTAAGTGCATTAAACGTATACACTGTTGCTTTAAATTTGCAACCGTTGATGTATAAAGTTACTTGAAATAACAAAACAAAAAATAAGAGACAAATAATACATTCTATAGAATTTAATATTTGACGAAACTTAAATTTGGTACTGTCATTTTACATTACAGCTTGTGTTTTGACGATCATTATTTTTTAACTCAAAAGGTGAAAATATTTTTTCTTTTTCTAAAATTGCAGAATTTATTTAGATTTATTTCTTTTTCGTATGAAAAAAATTTTTTGAAAATGTTTTTTCTCAAATTTCTAAAAATAGTAAATATTTATACCCAATTTTCATTAAAATTAATTGCCTGATGAAATTTTAGAAGGCGAAATTACTATTCAATAGCAATATCATTAATATGATGGGACTCTGCCTTATTTCTTAATTAAAAAAACATTTTTATTGTTTTATGTGATATTCAGATACTTTGAATGCTTTTAAACTCATAATGACTTTGTATATCAAGTTTACCAAGATTTATATAAAGTTACCAAATTTTGTGATAATCATTAAATCATGAAAAGAATCTATTAGCTTCACGTTTGGGACAACGGGGATCAATTACCAGGATTTTTTCTTTCTTTCTTTTTTTTTTCCTTATCGATTTAGGGGTTTTAAAAAAGGAGACTGAAGGATCTGAATGGGAGATCTGGCGTAGATTCTATGTTTCTCCGAACTGCAATGCGGTGCAGTGAGTTGAGCCGCGGCGTATTCCGCCGAAGAGTGACTGCTTAAAGCGAATCCACCGAAGAAGCCGATCGAGGAATTTTACAAAGCAAAACTCTTAGTTCTCTTTTTCGCGGTAGACAGTAGGGGGCCTTTCAAGGCTCTAAGCCAATATTTCTTTAACCCTTTCCCTCTATCTCGTAAGCTGCTTCGTCATCTGTTCTTATTTTCCATCCGAGTTTTATTCATGGCTCGTGGCTGCGGATTTTCCCCCTGATGTCTCTAGTTTTTCCGACATTCTAAAAGAAACCTAGCCTTGGTGCAGACATTAGGCAGTGAGCTTCCGTTTGCATTTTCTTCGCTGTTTACGTTTAGGAAGTCTCTGGTGCTGAACGATATGATTATGAAAAAAAAAGAGAAAAGGAACTAAAACAGACGAAGAGCTATAAATATAAATGGGGAAACTGCGTCCCATTTATTTCATTATATGAGTAAATAGCATCAGATAATAGGAAGAGGACCTAGATAGAAACCACTTTCTGTTTAAATAGTTTGTTTTATTGTTTTTTTACAAAAATTAAAAATTATACATGAGAAAGATTACATTACTAATATGTAAACAAAGCTATCTTAAGTTCGTGAAAAAATATAGGTTCATATTAAAATATCCTCTTATTTTGGAGGTTTATTAAAACATAAACACAGAGTAGTTATTAAAATAAGGAAAGTAAACAAGTTTTAATAATATAATTAACAAGTTCTAAAACTACTAAAAAGGCTAAAATATCATTTTTCGGATATTGCTCTAGTCAACATTAAGTAAAAAGAAAATTTAATTCTTGAAAGAGTCGACTTTTCGAGTATAAAATAATAAAAAATACAACTTTCTGCGTTAACTTTTATTTGAAAACTTTTTTTATGCTTGAAAACTATCACTAAATTGTTACGATAACATATAAATAAACGGAATTAATTTTATCATCAAATTTAAAGCATATTTAATTCGCAAAATTTTCACTTTAGAAAAGTTTAAAAAGAAGTTCAACAGTGCACTTTATATAAAAAAAATCTTAGAAAAGGTTAAAAATCTCTAATAATAAAGTTTGCCCACCCCTGCTTTAAGACCACAAAAGATATTATTCAACTTAGTAATGAATAATTATTCTTTACTAAACATGTTTTATATTCAAACAGTGAACAATGCAATCCCTTTTTTGCATATGCCGTCTGTTATTAAGATTGTGATAAAAGTATGATTGAAATTATTGAACATATAAAATGATAAGGGATAGTCTCAAGATAAAAGAAGTCTGAAAGATTAAGGATATATAAATATCCATGCAATTAAATAATAACTCATGGATGTTCGATGAGTGTTTATTATACGCCATACATCAGATGTTTAAATTATTGATGAAAATAGGAAAGAAAATTCCATAGCCTGGATCAATACAAATATTCTATCAAGTTCAATGAAATAACTTTTTTTCAGCTACACGTTAATTTTATCTACACAACATCATTGTGATCTATTTAAGTTGTATTTCAAGATATACTTTTATGATCCGGGTAAAGATATTCTATAAAGCAAATTAACGCTCCTCACACTAACAGACTTTTAGAACAATATTGCGAACATTTCAGTCTCCTTTTTGCGCTCTAAGCGATATGATTTTCTCCAATATTCAGTTTGTTTGTTTTTGCGGTTTTTTTTTGGTTTTTTTTTTTTTAAATTACAAAAACGCAGTTGTTGAGCACACAATTTTATATTAAAGATAAAGTATATTACTCGATAAAGCAAAATGAACTTTCAGTTTTATCCATCTTAAATTTCTTGAAATACGATATCGCTATTCTTTGTTGGAGAGTTAGAATATCACTCATTATCTGTAGATAAAATTAATTTCCTTAAGATAAAATTGAATTCTAAATTTGAAATGTTCTTTACACGCCCAGCATTGCTTTTAATTTTTAATTAGTTAATTAATTTACTGATAGCTGCCTTTAGCTTTAATTCTAATCGCCTAAGGGTAAAAATCTAGATATCCTTGTAACCGGATGTCAAATTAATGAAATATGTAAAAAATAATGGAAAAAGAGTAATCTTTATAAATTTTTGCGCTCAATGCAATTTATTTGATTCAAAGCATTTAAGGTATGAATTTAAGACTAATTTACAGCAATGAAAACACAGTGATTCACTGTTGTATATGTACCATGTCTTTATATCCATTCAGTGTTTGTGATCTTATTGTTGCGGTCTTCATACTTGATTTTCTATTGTGAAAAAAAGGCATTTTACTATACTTAAATGTTTTGCTCTCTAGGGGATTAAACAGGGTTTTTAACAAACATTATGGCATATTTAGTTTCAGAATGGAAAGAAATACATAAAAATCTTCTCTAAAACTGATTAAACGATTTAATTCTTTCCATTATCGTATCTAAACAATGCTATATACGTTTAACTCTTTATATACGTATTTAGATTCCTATTGCAATATGTCTATCAATCTAGTACTCTTGTCCATTCGAACTGTTTTATATCCAGCATTTCTTGCGACATTCTCTTCAATGCTTTTTCAGAAGTAAAAATTCTTTCGAACTTAGCAGACGTTTCAATGTCTTCTAATGGAAATGGCCTTGATGGGAATTTTTCAGCCGTCAAATGGTGCCAAAAGAACGGACGGAGCCCTCTAATGGACTCCTACACAAACTTCGAAATCATATTAAAGACACGAAAGAGTTCCAAGATGGGAGGAGAAACTTTTTTTTTT
>JAHWFO010030970.1:768265-783616 GCA_023313115.1 Rhysida immarginata | reverse complement strand
ACAAACAAACACCCTTCTTTATTTATGGGCCAGGTCCTCTAACAAAGTTGCCTGGGGTTGCCTGAGATAGATATAAACCTCTAGGTAAGCAGAACAATCACCAAAAATTAAAATAAATCTTGAAATATCCTAAGAATATACAGATGTATTTGTTAAGTACTAAGGACTCTCTTTTCTATAAAAAGCCTAATTACAAGGAATTCTATGCATTTTTGCAAATTGGAACTTATCCATATTGCTTCATCATACTAAAATTTTTGTTAAAATTCTTGGATGTATTGCTTTAACATTGCATCATCTTTTTGTGCTTATTGTATTGGTGAGTTGCACGTTGATACTATTGTTTATGCGAACACAATGGTCCTATTGTTGCACAAACTTTTCTTTGCAGAGTTGGTCATGAGATATATATTGCTGGTCCATGCAGTGTGTTTGTGAATGGGATGCTGAAACCATTGTTGACACCTGTTGTTGTACAAACATTGTCTTAATTTGTTGGTCATGAGATATTTCTCATTAATATGCATTGCCATAACTATGAATTTCGCTTTTAAAGAATAATTATTATTTTTCGGAAATCTGAAGTAGACAGTGACCTTCCTCACGCTTTGAAGAATAGGTATGCAAAATTCCATCAAGATCCGAATAAAAGTGTAAATTTGTATAAAAAACAAATCCACCCACTAACAAACATCCTTCTTTATATATATAGAAGACTAGCAAAGGTACCCCGGCGTTTCCCAGGATCTTAACACTTAGAGGTAAACAGAACAATATCAAAACATTAAATTAAATTTTGTATTAAAAATAACAAATGAAAATGCTTAGAACTAATACGGTAAAAATTCTTAATGAAAATTCGAAAAAAAAAAACAATCGAAAAAAAAATCATTCGAAAAAAAATCATTAAAGGCTCAGAATAGATGGACCTCTCCAAGGATGCCTCTGCTAGTCTAAATAATTTCTAATTCACATAATCTTAATTTAGATGTACACTTGATTTTGTTGCAATTTTACTTATCTCTCGATGTCTTGAAGCCATTCATCACTTTGTGTAGTCTAGTGGTCGCTGATTCTTCTACTTACTTGCTTCCCATTTGCTCAATACAGCACAGAGCTAAAGGAGTGCTTCCTCTGTCGTCTTTCCACTCAATAGTATGCTAACTCATTATCTCCAGATACTGATCATTTTTCGAAATTTTCAAGAATTGTTAAGTATTAAAAATTCTATATTCTTTGAAAAGCCTAAATGACATTAATTCTATGCACTGAATCCTTTCTCATGGTTTGAAGGTCATGTATGCAAAATTTTATCAAGATCGGAATAACACTAGATTTGTATAAAAAACAAAACCACAAACAAAATATATATAAAGAAGGATGTTTGTTTGTTTTTTGGTGTGTTTGTGGATTTGTTTCTTTGTTTTTGGATTTGTTTGTGGATTATTTTGTTTTTTTACTTGTGCAATATATAATTCAATGCATAGAATTCCTGTTATTCAGGCCTATCTTAGAAAAGAGAATTCTTCGTACTTAACAATTTCTTGAAAATATTTAAAAATAGTCAGAAACTGAAGATAATGAGTTAGCAGACTATAGGGAAAGAGTGAAAAAGGATAGAAGAAGCACTCCTTTAGCTCTGTGCTGTATTGAGCAAATAGTATGCAAATAAATAGAAGAATCGGCGACAGATAGACCAAAGAAAGTGATGAATCTCCAATTTTTGATTCAAAACATCATAATTATCCCAGGCAACGCCGGGTCCTCTTCTAATGAGAAATATCTCATGACTAAAAGTGCAAGGCAAAGTGTGTACAAGAATAGGTTACAACAATGGTATCAGCACATATTTCAGAAACACTCTGCATGGACTAACAATATATATATCTCAAGACCAAAAATGCAAGGCAAAGTTTGTGTAACAATAGGACTGCCATGTTCTATCAACAATGGTATCGACGCGCAATTCACCAATAACAATGAGCACAAAATGATGATGAAATGATAAATCAATCCTTTTCAAGAATTATAACAATAAACATAATATGATGATGCAATATAGATAAGTTTCAATTTGTAACAATGCATAGAATTCTTGTTATTCGGGTTTTTCGTAGAAAAGATAGTTCTTAGTACTTAACAATTTCTTGAAAATCTTTAAAAATGATCAGTAACTGGAGATAATGAAGAGTTAGCAGACTATTTAGAAACAGTGGAAAGATGACAGAGCTAGCACTCCTTAAGCTCCATGCTATATTGAGGAAATGGGAAGCAAGTTTTGCTTCAACACATAGAGTGAAGTGTAGAAATTGCAACAACATCAAGTGTATATCTGAAATAAGATTAAGTAAGTAAAAAATTATTTAGACTAGAAGGCATCCAAGGAGACATTAGGTTAGTTTAGTTTAGGTTAGGTTACGTTAGAAGATAGAAGATATATCTTGACCAACAATGAAAGACAAAAATTTTGCAACAATAATAACCAACACGCAATTCCCAAACACTCGGCACGGACCAACAATGTATATATCATGGCCAACAATGCAAGCCAATGTTTGTGCTATATAGAAATCAGTGCATGGAATTCCTGTTATTTATGGTTTTCTTAAAAAAGGGAATTCTTAGTATATAATAATTTATTGAAAATCTTTGGCAAAAATTTGTATATTTGGCAAAAAAAGAGAGAGAGCGAGTGCTGGTCATTGAAATTTGAAGATAAAAAACTACCCAGGAATTGGAAACATCCGAACACAGAGCTGGGATATGATTACATATTAAGCATTTCGAATCCGTTCTCTGAACAATGAAAAAAAAACCCACATTCTACCACTGCGGGTTAAATACTTTTTCAGTGATTTTATGCTTTTTAAGAATGTGCACCATGTTATGCAGAGACCAAAAACAAGCAAGTATCAGTAACAAAAGATATAATGTCTCATTTAATGCAATCGCCTCTTAAAGTCTGGCAACACTGCAAAAACTGGAAAAACTATACCCACTCCCCTTCTGAGTTTTGGACTATCTCGTCTGCTTTGTCCGTGAGCTTTGTCGACGAGCATTTTATGTTGCACGCTGTGGATGGCCCTGGCCTAAAGTATCCAGTGATGAACAAGTGGGTAAGTAAAGCCCGGGCAATGTGTGCAATATAAATCAGTTCATTACAAATGATGGTTACATAATTCCTCTGACAATTAACAAACAAAATTGGCTTTGTATAAATACGCAGTATTCCTGTTGTTCGAGCGTTTCTTAGAAGATAACGTTTTCTTGGCAATCTATCTATTCTATATCTGTATCTGTTCCATATCTTTTTCTATCCATATAATAAATCTGTTGAATGTCTGTTTGTTTGTTACGCGCATCACACAAAAACTACTATACGGAATTTGATGAAACTTCGTATGGGTATAGCGTGTAGACTGGTTCAGCAAATAATGTACTTTTTATCTGGATCAATCACGAAGTTCCTGAGGAATTATGTTTTTCTTCTAGATGATCGTTTTGGCGTTGCATTACCTCAGGTGAACTCTGAACAATAGGATATGAAACAATGGGAAAGCGTGGAGTAATGTTGTAGTAATAACCTCTGATTTTCTCAAGCTATTGTTTACTTTAATCTTATGGTTTTAGCACGTATTGCATAACTAAAAATAATTATAGGATTTAATTTTGTGCTTACTTTTACTTCTTCTTGAGAGAACCTTTTGAGGTTCTCCTTGTCTGCTGAAGATTAAAGCCAAGCTTTCAAAAGACGTTTACAGGTTGTATAGTTTTTTTCATTCTTTTTGTTTTATTTCTTGTTTAACGCCTTTTTGAATTGTGGTTAAAGAGTGTTGTGCTTTTAATCTGTTCATTAGTACGGTCCAAATAAATACTTATTTTGTTTTCATTTTAAGGGTGCAATAACTGAAAAAAAATCAATTTTCGAGGGTGGTTCACAAAATTTTCTGATAATTTAATGCAATTTCGCGCGGTATAAAGATAAAGCAACGAAATTCGTAGGGAAGGTCCTCAGGGGTATTTCCAAAAAAGAAAAAAGAATTTCCATTTTTTTCTCGATTTTCGCTTTGTGGGGAACGCCAGGAGGACACAAAGATTGGCCTCTCGTTTTGTGTTTTTGCCGTCTAATTCCTGTGCGGAAATGCAGAGTGCTTCAAAAGTGAGCACGAGGATGCTAAAAACGTATATATAAAGGGGGCATTCGTTGAAGTTTGAAAATCGATTATTATCGGGGCAGAAATATTAAAAATCCTGAAATAGGCCTAACTTTGACGTTCGCTTCTGGTCAACACCACTCTGTCATACAATGTACGACTCAGATATTTGCACCATAAATAATTCACATAATTTGCAAGAAACTAATTTCTGCATTTTTTCATATTTTACTCCTTTGCCCCCTTATGGCCCCTTAGTAAATATATGCGATTTCTTGAATTCTTTCAGCATTTCGCGAGTAAAAGTAGGTCTAGAATAATGAAGTTTGGTACGGTGATGGCAATTAACGAGATTAACTGTGCTTTCGTTCATTTTCTAATTATCTGGATCTAATTCTTCGGTATTTTATATTTTCCGGATTTTTTGGCGGAGTTTTCATAAATTTTCGCATGTTGAAAGCTTAGTTTTTATATTGGTCACAAAATATTGAATGTTATTTGATTTACAACTTATTAAAGTATCTAGGACTACGATTTATTATGAAGTAGCTGATATACACGGCGTTGCTCGGATTCTTTTTTTTTTTTGGAACAAATTTTGCAATTTCTGATTGGAAGGTTCCAAGTGTAGACAGAATTCAGAACTTCTAGGATAAAAGCTTCTCCTATTTGCATCTGACCCATGCATAATAGATTTCCAACAGTTTGCATCACAGACATTGCTACATTTCCTCAGGAAAGGAATAACGTACATGATACCAAAGTCACATAACACTACAGATCCCACACAACATAGATCTATCACATGAATGCCTACACTTTAAAAATAATTAATTTTCTCTATTGCGAACAAAATAATACACACATAGACACGAACAACATTCACACTGACCAACTAAAGGGATCCCATATAGAAATCAAATGGGCTCTAAGGAGAAACTCCTGATAGGCCTGTGGTCTTACAGCAAACTCATAATAAACATCGATACCTTCATGCAGCCTGCATTGATTACATAGATATTATCCCGCACTCATGGCTTTTTTATACACTACGATTATATAACATAACCCTACCCTTATCATTTTTTAGAAAGTACAATGCTGCATTGGAGAACTACAATACATCTCCCACTCAACAGTGAAACCATCACGACTGACAAAATACAGATAAACCTGGGCATTTTCCAGGCCGACTCAATGAGCCCACTATGGTTTTGTCTTGCATTATATGCGCTTTCACACAGACTATACACCACAACTTCTGGCTACACGATTAAAAACAATAAAAGCAGCCACTAAACGCTTTCACACTTATTCTAAATGGACGACATGAAAATCTACGCCACCACACAAACACATTTGCACTACTTACTTGACATTACAAACTTTTTCAAAGACATACACATGCAACTAGGTTGGACAAATGCAAAACCATTCACATTAAAACTGGAGTACTCAGGAATGGGGGCATTACTTTAGAAGAACCAGGTCACTTTGCTACTATGAAAAATAATAGTCTGCATTGTTCCTTTTTTTATTTATCTGGATCCGATTTTCCGGTATTTTATGTTTTCCGGATTTTTTGGGGGGGAGGGGGTTTATAAATTAACATTCTATTTCGTATGTGGAAAGCTTAGTTTCACATTGGCCATTAAATATGGATTGTTATTTGATTTAAAATTTATTAAAATATCTAGGGCTATTTTTCGGTTTATTATGAAATGGCTGATATAGCTGACGTTGTTGGGACTATATTTTTAATGAAATTCTGCAATTTCTGAATGCAATATACGAAAAAATGAACATTATCTTTACTTTTTTTCCGGCACTTCGTCAAACTCACTCAGTAAAAGGGCCGGTAATTGGAGAATGTAACAGAATACAATATGAACATTTTTAAATATATATAGGCTTATGAAAAAAAAGATATTTTAATTTAAAGTTTCTGAAATATGCTCAGGTTTTTTACAATTTATAGAAAGCTTACAGGATGGCGCTTCATTTAAAAGGTGCTCATATAAGGGTGTTATTAAATTGAGTACAGATTTTTGGGAGATGATAGAAGAGGTCCTTAGAAATATTTTTTTTCATATAAACATGGGGTCCACGCAGCTCCGTTTACTTAAAATACTGCATTGAACAATCATACCTTGGTTTCCTGAAGGAGGAGTTTCCTGGTCTTCTTGAAGACGTTCCACTAATGACCAGACACTTGATTTGGTTTCAACAGGAAGGTGCACCTTCACATTACACAAGAGCACTTAGAGATTACCTATATGAGACATATCCTGGTCGTTGGATTGGTCGTGGCGGACCAGTTGCTTATCCATCCAGATCGCCAGATCTGACACCAATTGATTGTTTTTTTATGGGGAAGCATAAAATCAATGGTGTACCCCGAACCCGTGGATACCGAAGAAGAATTGGCGGCTCGTGATGTCGCGGCAGCAGGTGACATCAGCAACCATGCTAATCAACTGTTTTCACGCGTACATCAATCCATCATAAGGTGTTGCGAATTGTGCTATGAAGCATGGCGGTCATTTCGAACAATTACTGTAAAAGTCATAGAGTAGATTGCTTGTGTTAATTGTTAAAAATAAAATAATGTAGGCCTACCAAAGCACACTGCGTCCTGGTGTCATTTGATTGTTCAATGCAGTATTGTAAGTAAACGAATCTGTGGGGATCGGGGACCGCATGTCCATGTGACAATAAATACTTCTAAGAAGCTCTTCTATTATCTCCCAAAAAATCTGTACTAAATTTAAAAATACCTTGTATACAATAGCGAAGCAGTGCCGGGTGTGCTAGTATTAATGATCTGTTACTGCGTAAAATAGAGAATTAGCAGGCTACTGAGAAAGAATGAAAGATTACAGAGGAGACAGTCCTTTCATTCGAGTTGTAGTTGGCGACATAACCGATAACAAAGCATACATGAACTCAACTCTTTAAACGAACAACCATATGGTGTTGTGTCCTATAATAATATTTCGAAAGATTATACCACTAATTCATATCTATCGAAATGCCAGCAAAGAAATGAATGAATATTGGGCAAAGATGACAAAAAGTTATCCGGATATCGGAAACATCTGAATAAATACTTCGTCTATAGAAGGAAATTGTAGAACTACCGAAAACTATTTATTATTTAACTTCATGAGATTGTTCTGTTTAACCTACAATTGTAATTATCTCGGGTGTCTCTGCTAGTTAAGGATTAATATTTTGAACAACTAATACTTACTTCTTTCTACCTGTACTGACCTTTGATTCAAGATGTTTGCTTATCACCAAACCACTTACTGAAAGTATTATAATTTTCATATATTCAACCATACTATTCTCTTTAATTTGATATCGTTGAGTGTGCATTTACAACAATATCAATCTTATTATTGTCTGAGGTTTACTAAACGAAATTTTTCTAGATAGCATTAACTGTATAAGTGTATTATCAATTCCTTATTTCTGAATTTTTCATATCCATTTTCATCAGAAATGTTCAAAATTGTTTCTGTTTCATTTTTTCTCTTAAATATTTTATTACTAAAACATTTTATTATTTAGAACATGAATTATATTTACTCCAGTGATAATTAATTTCTTTTATTTACCAAAAGGTTATTTATAATATTTTGCATATTTGTATTTCACAGTTTTCAGTTTTAGGAACCTCCTATCCAAATTAGATCTTATTTCCTGTTATTCCTTTCTCAAAACTTAACAATGAAATTCTTCCTTCTTCCTAACCACACATTTAATCATGTTGACTTCTTCCTCCTCTTACCTACTTTTCTTTTCTATTCTAATTCTAAGTTGCTATTTCTTCCTTTCTTATGTTCTGATCATAAGTTACATGAAATGTATGGATTATGTTTATTTCGTCAAATCTTCAATTTAATTTTTCATTAAAATTATGCCAAAATATTCATTTAGTGGATCCATATCTTTATTAAATTTAGAATAAAGAAAACAATTTTTATTTCATTCTACATATACTTCCAAAATTCATTACTCGATATCACACACTGTTGTAACTGCTATATTACGCCAAGGATTCCAAATAATTTACCATGTATTATTGTATTGAGGAGAACAATATTTTCTCTATGAAACTTGGAATTAAAGATACTTATTCTATTGTAAGTTTGAGAATTGAAAGTAAAAACGACTACAATAGACGTTACGATTTGTCATGATGCATGTTAAATGAAAAAACATTCTCTAGGAAATCTGAAAAAGCATTTAAATTATCATTACAAAATCCCTTATTCTGGAGATATTATTTTCTTTAATCTTCTTTGTAAATCCATAAATTTTAACTGATTTATTAGGCAGCAAACCATTTTTAAAAACTGCGTACTATTTCATAAGAGGCTATTTTCGCACAGTCATTTAATTCAAAATCTGTAGGCGTTTTGGATCAGGTGTCTGTTTGCATAGTACTAAAGAGGCGGCGGTTGATGCTTTTTCCCCAGTCAGCACGCTGACAGAGAGCGTCAGCTTGCAGCATGTAAATAGAAAAGATGAATCATCAACTCTCAATCAGAAAATGCAAGCTTTTTAAGTAAGACAATTGAAATCACATTTCCTAAAAACTATTGATCATTCTATGTTATCTTATCAACACGTACTTGCCAATGACTAATGAGGAATTAACATGTTAATGGTAAATTCAGAGGTATTGGGACGATGTATAATTACATTCACTCTGCAACTACATGCATAAGACAAATTTATATAAATATACGCATAACTCCTTATTAACATATTCTATAAGAATTTTCTTATCCCTTGTTTATCTTACTGTGAACCTCTTATTCACAGCCGTCTTGTCTAAAGTTTTATCCTCATCACCTCTGCTTCCACCAGTTAAACATAAATAAAAAACTTTCCTTCTGTTTGGTGCTCATTGAAAACTTAGCATCTGATTAGAATAACACGAGTAGGTGTAAATATGTCATACTTTATTATTTTCGAATGCTAGGTAGACATATAGACAGGCATGTAAAAATGCTCTTCCTGCTCTTACTGTAAATTATCCGATAACACAAGTTACGTAATTTATTATTTTATGCTACTAAAACATCCATCATTCAGCTTAAAAATTTAGGGACAAATTTTTCTTAGTTGATTGGGGTTTCTCGTTTAAACCTTTGGTTCCTTTCGAATAAATTAAATTTTCTATTTAGTTGGAAACAGAAAAATTTGCTATTTTCTTATTCAATTCATGTGCATTCTAGTACATTACAACTGCCGATTGCAATCTTATGCTGGCTTGTGTATTGTTTACTAACACGTGAATTGTTTTTATCCACTCCTGTATGGGCACAAAACTGGCATATTGCAGGATGATTCGCCGAATAGTGGAAACCTCTGGTTAATGCACTGAGTGAGCAGGTACCAGCAGTGGGCTAGGGTATTTTGTTTCCACTCCTCGTTCTTCCCCTAATCTCCTTTATGTTTTTTACCAGACCCAGTAAAATATTCTCTAGTTTCCCTATATGCTAATCTATCTCTCACTGCCTTCAGATACAGTTATTTTCTCTCCTATT
Organism: Rhysida immarginata; assembly: GCA_023313115.1. Lineage (NCBI taxonomy): Eukaryota > Metazoa > Arthropoda > Chilopoda > Scolopendromorpha > Scolopendridae > Rhysida > Rhysida immarginata. Next base: position 773,898 of record JAHWFO010030970.1, on the reverse strand, counting down.
CTCCTACTCATATATTCTCTGCTATAGTTTCCAGAATGTTAGGCTTCATTTTCTTGGATAATATGTCAACCTCTGTCACGCTCATCAAGTTTTCACATCCTTGTTTTCTTGTGCTTTTTTTACTCGGAATTCGGGAGTAAAGATTTTTACCAATTTTAGTCATAAATTGTCCCTCTATTCCTCAAGTTATATTCATATAGGGGTGTATTGGTGCTACTTGTATAACTAGCTCCACGAGGGGAAGTACTGTATAGTTCATAGGAATTTGCCAAATCCTCTGTCATAACATATGGGGTTACATCGGAAAATTTTCTGTCTGTTTTCAGTATGCTGCTGTATGGAAGCAAAATTTTTCAAACTATCTTTACTTCCAAATGCAGGTTTGAGCTGATTCGCATGCACTAATTGTTTTTTCTCCCCTTTCTCATCCTGCATTGTGAAATTCATCTGCAAAATTTGATTTATAATATAAAGGTTCTTCATAATTTACAGCTAACCTCTTAGTCAATGCCTTCCATATCATAAGAGTATGTAAATACACCTGTTCATCCAACTTAAACTCCTAAAGTCTTCTCTAGAGACATGATAGGCTTTTCTACGTTTTCGTTGCTCTTCTATCACCTTACTCGCGATCTCATGCACGTGTGGTATTATAAACCATACGTGCATAATTTTAATCTATGTCATATGCTATTTTTCTCAGAGTTTTACAGCACTGTGCAGGACGTGTTATATGCTATATTTACATATGGTAAAACTTTATTCCGGATTACTTTGTTGTTTATCTACATTGTGCTTCAATATTGGCAGCATTGGTTAACCATTTTTGGCCACGCCCTTTCTTGCAGAAAAAAGTCTTTTCAGTTATAACTCAATAAACGTTTTGTAATTTGATAAATGATCCTTTTGGACTGAAAATTTCTGTAATAAATCGGAGATGCTTGTCCATTTATAGCATTTAGTTTATCTCCATATGATGGTAGCATTTTTTACTCGATGTGCACATAATAATACCTAACTGTAATGCAAGAAATGAGTTTTAATAGTTGCCTTATTTTTGGTGGTAGTTGTTGTTTATCCACATTAAAAGAAACTACGTTATTCTAATCTCCTCTAAACTTTTTTTATGAACAGATTTGAAAATTTAGATAAATCTAATTACCATACTTGAAAATTAGAATGCAAATGGTCTTAAATGAAAAATAATATTGGGAGTTAGTTGTTCCAAACGATGATCCAAAACAGGACATGAGGTGAAAGAACAGAAGGCAATTGCAACAATAGTACTGGTTGTGGATGATACTGTGCTATCCTTGGTAAAGAACGCAGTACCAGCTAAAGAAGCTTGGTAAAATTTGTAAAAGGCTCACGAACCGAAGTGTTTTCTATGAAGAAGATTTTATACTTCCCAATTTAAAGGTGGTGTAAATCTGGAACGGCACTTGTTAGAACTAATTAAGCTATCTGAGCAATTAGCTTCTATCAGGGATATGATCAGTGACAGTCATTTTGCTATGACTATGCTGTGCAGCATGCCCAAAAAAGACAACCTCATTATAGCAATGGAATCGTATGATGAAACAAAGCTAACTTCAGAAATAGTGAAAAGAAGATTGCTGCAGGAGCAAAAGCCTAAATCCTAGACACTTAGGTTACACAATGAAATGTCGCTTTTTGCAAAGCATGTGGAACGTTCACAAAAGAGCAATAAGTCACAACCTAAGTCACCCGTTGTTTTTCCTCAATGCAAAAAGCGATTGCAGGTTTCTGAAAAAAAGACCGAAGAAAAACAAAGACAAGTCATCAAGCCTGCATACCAAATCATTTAGTGCAACGGTTTTTGATAAACAAGAAAGAGAAACTGTTTGCCTTGATTCAGGTGCAACACATCATATTCAAAAATGCAAGGCAAAGTACTTTACTTAGCCAATAACCAAAATGCCGTCATTGAAGGCATAGGCACTGTACTTTTGCATGTTCCAGGAACTAATCAGTCATTTCAAGTCAAGGAAGATCTTCATGTACCGCAGTTTTTGAGCAAATTGTTATCGGTACCTGTGCTTGACCGTGACGTTAATCAAATAGAATTTGGCCAAAGAATGTGTGCAATCAAAAACATAAAAATTGTCGTAAAAAGCTAGTTACTGGACAATGCTAGTTACTGGACAAAGCTAGTTACTGTCTATCAACTTGAGAAAAAAGTGTTGCCCATAAAAGCAACTTGCTGGGCCAGAAAGTATTCATTAGAAGTACAACAATTGTAGCATAGAAGATTTGGATATTTAGGAATGCAAGATCTACTATGCATGAATAAGGTCGTTGGGATGGACTTTGCAAAACGTGGTGAAACATGGTGTGGAGCATGCGTGGAAGCAAAAATGCCCAGGTCAAGGTTTCTGAAATATAAATACAAATGTGCCATATTGACTTATTAGAACTACTTAATTCGGATGTATGTGGGCCGATGTCTGTACCATCATTATAAGGAGCAAAATATTTGGTTGCATTTATTGATGACAAAAGCAGATTAAATGTGATTATTTTCAATTTAAGGTCTCAATTGAAAAAAAAAACAGGAAAAAGTATTCAAGCCCTGCGTACTGACAATGGAACTGAATATTCTCAGGAAAAATAGACAAGTTGTTATCATGAAATGGAATAGTTGCGTAATACAACTAATACTTATAGATCTCAACTAAATGGTGTTGCAGGGAGGTGCAACCAAACACGCCTGGATTTGGCCAGGAGCATGTTGCTGACAAGCTCAACACCTGAAGAGTTGTGGACTGAAGCTATTAATGCTGCTTTGTACTTCCGAAACTGATGTATCACAATGGCTCACTCTAAAATGCCACAAGAAGTCTGGTCTTCAACACCGCCAAATGTGAAGCACATATGATTTTTTGGATGTCCACATATGAAGTGATGTCAATTTGTCAGCTTTGCGAAGACGAAGTGCACCTATCGCCTGTACGATAGTTCTACAAGAGGAATCTCACTATCAAACGATGTCATTATCTATGAACATGAAATGTTTTTAAAATTATCAACTCACAGAATATCCTCCTGAATTTTCCACAGTATCAGTTCACCATCTTTGGATTAAGTGGGGGAGAGCAAGGAACTCATTCTTCAGATACGTCAAGTCATGACTACGACAAGCAAATGTTGCTAACTGAGCAGGATTCACTACGTACAGACGAACAACCCTTGCAAGCTTCCTCAACCAAAGGCATTGAATCTTTAAGTTTGAATGACACTGGTGGCAATGTTGATATAGAAAATGAAGTCCCATCAAGTGATTACGAGGACGAACTAACTGCTTATTAGGAACTTTAGCATAAAAGCTACGTATAAAAATGCTTCCTTGGTCTGTACATTTCTCCGGCTGTCCATCTGTTCGTCCGCTATTTGCATGATAACTTGAAAACGGAATAACTTTTTCAGATTCTGTTTTCAAAAATATGACCATCAATATCTTCGCTCACCCATATCAACTTTTAAGAATTTTTTGTGGACCCCCTTTAAATCGAGTTCACGTGCTAAAACAGTGAGTGTAAAGAATACCAAGATAATGGCATGTCATATTACAATCAATTTGCCAAGAAATAATAAATTATTACTTTCTATTCATCTTTTAAGTAATGTCTATTCATATAGACATTAGTGCATGCACATGAAATCGCTTTGTTGAAGTGCTCATATTATTAAATAGCGAAAGAATGGAGCTACTTATTGTTTTTTTCATGTCAGTCCGTCCTCCTCATAATTTCTACATTTTTTGAGATAGAAATTTGAAATTCGGAATGTAGCTTTATTTAGTTTGGTTTTGATTGGAACACTGGGGTTGGCATTACGGGGGTGAGTTTCGGAGAGGACAACATGTGAAGGTACGCAAAGGCATGCAATTCAGTACCCAGATTCCTGTAGGCGAGCTTTATATAACAATGATGTTTATTAAAACTATAGATGACCGCAGGACCTGCTACTTGCCTTGCCTTACTGGGGGGGGGGGGTAATTTCTTTTTAATATATGTATAAATTTTTTTCTGCGTAACTGCTAAGGCTCCTCCTTGGATTGTTAAAAAGATTTTATTATAAAAAGCACGTGTGAACTATTCCATCGTCACCACATGGGTTGCACCCGATTGCAGCAGGCTAAACCTCATGCACATACTGTAATATGTCCAGACATTCCTTCCAAGTACGGTGAATCATTGCAATCAGATCATGTCAATGAACGGAGGAAGGAAGTTCAAGAGGTGTATAATTAACTTATGAGAATTCCGACCTAGCAGCTTGCTGATTTACCACCAGGGAAAAAAGTGATTAATACAAAATGGCATTCCGTGCCAAAACGTAACAGCAACAAATATAAAGGAAGACTTGTTGCAAAATGGTATAATCAAAGAAAATTCGAAGATTTTCAAGAAACCTTTGCACCTGTTGTGCGTTTTAGTACTTTATGACTGCTGTTCACTCTAGCTACTAAGTATTTTTGGGAAATGCATCGGATGGATGTTGATAATGCATATTTGCACGGGCCTGTTGCATAAGAGCTATACGTATCATAGCCTGACGGATTTTTTTTACCCCAATGCTCCCCATTAGGTATTCAAATTAAAAAAACACTGTTTGAGTTAAAACACTTAGGTCAGCAATGAAAAATATGAGATTCAGACAGTGTAAGAGTGATAAATGTGTATATGCTAAAGCAGCAACACCTATGGAAATGACGTAGCTTGCTAGTCAACGATCAAACCCAAATGACAAAAATTTTGCAAAACATATATTATCAACAATCAATTGGTTCACTGTTGCATTTGGCTGAAACTACTCACCCAGAAATATCATACGCAGTTAATTGCTTAAGCCAATACAACAAAGTTCCAAAAGTAGAACACTTGGTACCAGTGAAAACGCTACTGCGCTACTTATCAGGAAAAACAGATATATGTTTGGAACTCAAGAAACATAATGACCAGGTGGAAGTATATACGGATGCAGACTGGGGAAACTCCACCCTGGAATGCAAGTCATATAGCAGCAATGTCATGTTATTTTTTGGATGTCCAATAACATGGATAGCTAGAAAGCAAAACCTTGTCACTTTCTCATCTACCGAAGCTAAGTATGCACCCTTAGCATTAGGAGTGCGTGAATTAGTAGGAATGAAGAAGCTACTCAAAAAACTCGGATATGATGGTCATCCTAAAAAACAGTTTAATGCGACATCCAATCCGCTATAAATATAGCACAAAATCAAGTCTATTACGATCGCACCTAACATCTGGTCATAAAAATTCATTTTTTCAGAGAGAAGATTCATGGAAAAGAAATAGACCTCTAGTATTGTCCAACAACTCAAAATTTGGCAGACATTATGACAAAGAGTGTTCCTCATGTCAAACTTGAATTGTGCCTAGAACTAATTTGTGTTTTTGAAAAAAGTGGTTAACAAATAAGTATGGGGGAGAGAAGGGACTTAATTTTGTGCACGTAATTTATTTTATTTATTTATTTATTTATTTACTTACTTACTTACTTACTTACTTACTTACTTACTTACTTACTTACTTACTTTCTTACTTACTTACTTACTTACTTTTCAAACCCGCTTATCCGTTAGGGTC
>JAHWFO010030970.1:721564-753265 GCA_023313115.1 Rhysida immarginata | reverse complement strand
ATAACAAAATTTCTGAGCAGTGGCCAATGACTTCGTTATAAAGAAGCTCGACTGTATCAAGATAACGTTATTTGCGGTGGTCGGAAATTTTCTTTCATGCATCGGCGGTCAATAAACACTCCAATACATTGTAGCAAAATATCTTTATGGAATTCGCATAAGATAGAAAACAATATACACAAAGAGATCACTCTATCCTACTAGATGGCAGAGCAAGAAAACTATTGTATAAAATATCGCACCATTGCAACAAAACAGCAGCATTTACTTATCTTTGTAGGCTATGGCTGAGCAGACACGTATAAATTTAAATTAGGATGTCTATTCTTTCCATGAGCCGATTTTGATGAAATAAAGTCTATATGTTGCTCGATGGTACGCTTAATTTACTTGTGAATACCCCATGAAGATTCGTCAAGTAGTTTTGCAGATCAGCGTGTTCCAACAGATAAACAGACAGAAAATAATTTTAAAAATGTTTTTCTTTTTTTGTATAATGTTATGCTTACTAAATCACTCGCAATCAGACTTAGGCAAATATTTTTAATGCACAGACACATGGGTTCTACAGTTTTATTACATGTATAAAAGAAGAAGATGGAAGAAGAAGATATGATAATTATTAACCCTAGCTTTGTAGGAAGCTTCTTCGATTCAACTACTCTTGAAAAATACGTATTTTTATAAATAAAATTTTCATAGAAATGTTAATTTCTATTTTTGTAATCATCGTTTGGTTTCTACTAGTTTATTATAAAGCAAAAAATCTGAATTTTTATTTCGATTATAGTCTTTTTTCAGATTTATGACAGTGGTGTAAAAATTTAAGAATTTATATATCTCGAAGTTTAATAATATGATTATTATTGAATAGACAAAAAAAAGATTAATAGAAAAGAATAATACAAGTAAAATATATCATTAAAATTTTATTATTTTGCCGATTTCACATAAGTGATAGATTTGAGTGATATGCATATTTATATATAAAATTTTTATTAAAATGTTAATTTCTTTTTTTGTTGTCATTATTTGGTTCATAAAAGTTTAATACAATGCAAAAATATAAAATTATTTTTCGATTTTTTTTATTAGTTTGCATTCCTATAATAATTAACACTTAATTGCTGTTTGCATAGCATGAAATATAAAATTATTATAATATAATAAAATAAAAAATTATTATTGAATTAATGGAAAAAATGACATAAAAGAATAAAATAAGGCAAGTTATTCTTGCCTTTGAGGTAGAAGCTTATATACTCTCTTGCTCTATACGAAACTCCTATCGTCTAAATGTTTCCAATACATGTATAGCTTTTTCTGTTTCAGCTGGAGAGATTTTTAGACCAATGCTAGTTAATTCTTTTTCCTTTATAGGCACACAAATTTTTTCCAGGTGTCTGGAGGTTTGATAGGGAGCTCAAGAGAGATACGCGTGACTCTTTTGCCTTCTCAATAAATGCTATGTTATTAATCTTCTGTCACCGCATCATCATTCTATGATCATTTGTAATAATTATTGGAAATAACCTTTCAATCGTAGCATTATGAGCATCTCAGTTTCCAAAATATTCTCATTTCACAGAATAATGTCATAATGTATTTTTATGAAATGTTTGGACCTGCTCTGCTAGCAAATAAGCTAGTTGATAACTCCAGCATTGCTCGGAATTTTTTTTTTATTAAACTTTGCAATATCTTAAAAATAAACACATGAAAACCCTTAAAATTAATACAGTAAAATTTTTAATAAATTCGAAAAAAAATTTTGTTGGCTCACAATGGCTGGACCTCTCCGAAGATGCCCCTGCTAGTCTAAATGATTTCTTACTCAGGTAATTTACTTTTAGTTGTACACTTGATATTGTTGCAATCCACTCTTCTCTCTTCGCTATAAGCAAAACTGTACCATTGGTCACTTCGTGTAGACTAGCAGGCGCCAATACTGATCGTTTTTAAAGATTTTAAGAGAAATTGTTGAGTTATCAGATAACTATTTTGATCTTTACATAGGGTTGCTGAATTACGTGTTGTCACCATTGTTGATAACTATTGTTGCAAAAACTGTACCTTGCATTATTGGTCATGAGATATTTCTCATTAACCGGTCTTGCATTGAACATAAATATCGATTTTTTCTAAATAATTATTATTATTTCGAAATCTGAGGTGGACATTGAAATTATTGTTTAGAGGTCAAGTATGCAAAATTTCATCATGAAAAGAATAGGAATGTAGATTGGTATAAGAAAAAATAAAATCACAAATCAGCAAACAAACACACATAATCTATCTATTTTGTCTATCTATCTTCTATATAAATAAAGAAGGATGTTTGTGGGTCTGTGCGTCTGTGGGTCTGTGGGTCTGTGGGTCTGTGTGTACGTTTTTTATACAAATCTACAGTTTTATTCCGATCTTGATGAAATTTCGCATACATGACCTTCAAAGCATGAGGAAGGTCACTGTCTACTTTAGATTTCGAAAAAATAATAATTATTGATAAAAAATCGATATTCATGGTTATGGCAGGGCATATTAATGAGAAATATCGCATGACCAACAATGCAAGACAAAGTTTTTGCAACAATCGTATCAACACGCAATTCACAAACACTCTGCACGGACCAACAATATATATCTCATGACCAACAATGCAAATAAAAGTTTGTGCAACAATAGGTATCAACAATGGTTTCAACACGCAATTCACCAATAACAATGAGCTCAAAATGATGATGCAATGATAAAGCAATCTTTTCCAAGAATTATAACAATGAACATAAAATGATGATGCAATATGGATAAGTTTCAGTTTGTAACAATGCATAGAATTCCTGTTATTCAGGTTTTTCTTAGAAAAGAGAGTTCTTAGTACTTAATAATTTCTTGAAAATCTTTAAAAATGATCAGTAGCTGGAGAAAATGAAGAGTTAGCAGACTATTGAGAAAGAGTGGAAAGACGACAGAGAAAGGAAACCTTTAGCTCCGTGCTGTATTGAGCAAATGGGAAGCAAGTAAATAGAAGAATTGGCGACCGCTAGACTACCCAAAGTGATGAAAGGCCAAATTTTGCTTCAACACAACGAGAGAAGAGTGGAGTTTGCAACAACATCAAGTGTACATCTGAAGTAAGATTACCTGAGTAAGAAATTATTGGAGCGGTCCATCCATTGTGAGCCTTTAAAAAGATTTTTTCGAATTTTCATTAGGAATTTTTACTGTATTAATTCTAAGCATTTTCATGTGTTTATTTTTAAGATATTGCAAAATTTAATTTAATTTTTTGAGATTGTTCTGTTTACATCCAAGTGTAATTATCCAGGGCAACGCCGGGTACCTTTGCTAGTCTATCTATATATATAAAGAAGGATGTTTGTGGGTCTGTGCGTCTGTGGGTCTGTGGGTCTGTGCGTGTGTGGGTCTGTGGATCTGTGTGTACGTTTTTTATACAAATATACAGTTTTATTCCGATCTTGATAAAATTTCGCATACATGACCTTTAAAGCATGAGGAAGGTCACTGTCTACCTCAGATTTCGGAAAAATAATAAATATCGATAAAAAATCGATATTCATGGTTATGGCAAGGCATAATAATGAGAAATATCTCATGACCAACAATGCAAGGCAAAGTTGGTACAACAATAGGTATCAACAATGGTATCAGCACGCAATTCACAAACACACTGCATGAACTAACAATTTATATCTCATGACCAACAATGCAAGGCAAAGTTTGTGCAATAATAGCCCGTCAAGTTTGCATCAACAATGGTCTCAAGGCGCAATTCACTAATAGCAATGAGCACAAAATTATTCAAACAATAATAACAATGAGCATAAAATGATGATGCAATGACAAAAAATTCGTTTTCAAGAATTATTAATAATGAACAGGAAATGGATATAATAGACGATATAGATAGGGCAGTCTCTCTTGATGAGGCAAAGGATATACACGTGTCTTACTTCAGCTCCCTAACAAGCGTTCGGACGATTAGTAAAAGTGTGTGTGTTTCTTTGTTATGTACCAGATAAATAGACAAACTAGTGGACAAACCAGTTAAGTACCGTTTTACCTGAAAAGCTTTCAAATTAGGGTATGTGGCCCCCTCGCTCACCCGATTTATCATCTCCTGTCTGTGTATGTTTACCTACAAGCGTTATTACCCCGATGCAACACCAGGTCTTCTGCTAGTTTTTTAAACAAATATATAATTTTATTCTGAACTTGATAAAATACTTCTAAAACTTTATAAAAAGGAATGTAAAACTGACTACAAACTGCTATCGTACAAAACTGTTTTAATATTCAATAATTATAAACAACCTTCCACCCCCGAAAATATAAAAATCCTATATCCAGTATTTACATTTAAAATGAAAACCATCCCATATCTTAAAACCTTTGAGCAGCACTTTAAAATATGCAAAATATATGTTGGATTACATACAGAAATATACAAAAATATACATTTAAAATCAAACTATAGATTAATAAATGCTTTTTAGGTATGGGATGGTTTTCATCTTAAATGTAATTACTGGATATAGGAATTTTATATTTTCCGGAGATGGAAGGTTTTTTATAATTATTGAAAATTTAAACAGTTTTGTACGATAGCAGTTTGTAGTCAGTTTCATAATCCTTTTTTATACTTTTTTTGTTTACATTAAAACCTGTTGAAGTTATAAAATAAATTTTAAGAATTTTTATAATGCAAGGCAAAGTTTGTGCAATATAGAATTCAATGCTCAGAATTTCTCGTATTCAGGCTTTTCTTAGAAAAGAGAATTCTTAGTACTTAAAAATTTCTTGAAAATCTTTAAAAACGATCAGTAACTGTAGATTATGTATTAGCAGACTATTGAGAAGGAGTGAGACACGATAGAGGAAGAACTGCTTCAGCTACCTGCTGTATTGATGAATGGTAAGCAAGTAAATAGAAGAATCGGCAATCGCTATACTACATAAAATGATGAATTGCCGATTTTTGCTTCAATACATCGAAAGAAGAAAAGAAATTGCAACAACATCAAATGTACACCTAAAGTAAGAATACGTGAGAAAAATATTATTTAGACTAGAAAGCATCCTTGGAGAGGTCCATTCATTGTGAGCCTTTAAAAAATTTATTTCGGTAAATCACCTATAATGGAACATTTCAGTGAAGAGGTAAATTCCTGTCTTTTGAATTTTTGACAAACATCCCTCTTTATACATATTGAACGACTAGAAACTGCTGTGATTACTTCGGCTGCATTGTGCTGTGGACGTAAGCGGCTGTGCGGTGAGAAAAGGACTGCGTGGTGGAACGCTGAAGTCTAAGAAGCTGTCAAGGCAAAGAAGGAAGCATATTTGCTATGGCTTGCAATAGGTGAACTTCGAGTCGAGTGCGGAACACTGAGGCGCGAAAAGTAGCAGCAAAGACAGTATCAACAGCTAAAGCCAAGGCCTGGGAGAAATTCGGGGAGAAATTGGAGGCAGATTATGGTTTGGCAAACAAGGTGTTCTGGCAGACTGTGTGCCGACTTCGTGGAAAGAAGTCTCTTTCATCTCAAACTACTATGAGTTCAGATAGGAGGCTTCGGAAAACGGAGGAGAGCGTATTGCATAGGTGGAAATAATACTTTGCATATCTTCTTAATCCAGTGACAACAACAACTGAGGCATACAAGGTGCAACTTGGAGTGGGGAATAGTCACGGTAGTATCACTGAAACAGAAGTCAGATGGCCAATTAAGTCCCTGAAGACTGGAAAAGCTGCAGGTGATGAGGAAAGCCGGTCCGAGATGTTAAAGGCCTTAAATCAGGTTAGTATCCTGTGGCTGACTCGAGTGTGTCAGGTTGTTTAGATATCTGGACAGGTCCGTAAGCAATGGCAGACAGGAATTGTGATCCCTATCTTCAATAAGGGAGATCAAAGAGATTGCAACAACTATCGAGGCATCTCTTTGCTTAGCATTCCTGGGAAAGTATAAGCTAAGTGTCGGGGGAGCAGTGTGTTCGACTCCAAACTGTCGGGGGAGCAGTGTGTTTTCCGATCTGGCCGAAGCACGATGGATCACTTCTTTGCTCTAAGACATATCTTTGAGAAATCCTAGGAGTATGCAAAAGTGGTCTTCGCTTACTTTGTGGACCTCGAAATAGCATATAACAGAGCTCCTCGGGAGAAGCTCTGGCAGGTGCTGCAAGAGTATGGAGTGGATGGGCAATTACTGGTTGCTATCATGTCTCTGTTTGAAAGCTCTGATAAGTGTGTGTCTGGAAAAATGGCATTAAATTGTAGCGTCCGCACCCCCTCAATCAATTATGTTGCACTTAAGACTCAGCTTCCAAGTACCTGGGGAAGGAAAAGCTAAAGTTCGTGACCGATAAAAGAGAGACTCCTAATACCACTATGGCTGACTATAATCAATTTATTCTTCAAAACTATATGTGAACATAATTTACATGCCTTAAAACTAAAGACTCATCCTGAGGGGCCCCCTAGTTTCATGCAATATGTCAAAGTTAAGGTTTACATAATGTGATTTTTTTTTCTTATATCAAAATCAACAACAATCAAACAGCCGGCACTCTTGTCAGAAGAAAAGGACAATCTGCAGCTGAATAATAGCCTACTTGAGGCGAGAACAACCGCTTGACATTGAAATTTGGATGCTGCGATAACTCACACTGCCGAATCAAATATTCACTAAATACCAGCGCCTGAACGCGCAATGCTCTCCTTTAAAGTTTGAAAGGGGGGAGGAACAGTGACGCCTCTTGGCCAGTGTGAGCTACCCATTACACTCTCATTAGAAGAACCGTCTTAGTGACGTATAGCATGTACTATATACATATGCAGGCACTGGGTTCTCTCATTTCAATGGTCAAATACTTAATGCCGGATTACCACTCGTGCCTCAGAACTTGCTGACTGCTATCCATTTTATTGGCAAGAGTGCTTAATAAAAATTAGATTCCGTATTATTATTCTATTTTTAACCAGCTGTCTATGTTAATGTAACCTTATTCTACTATGCAGGAATAAAACGAATGCCCATCCTGTTCATTTAGTCCGTCTCGGGCTTATATCAGACAACACTCCGTTGTTTTGATAAATTGCTTACACTTGGGTCCATGGTTTCCGTAAATGAATCAAACGGACTCACCATAACTCCATAACCTTGACAATTTCAAATGACGAACGAGGGCTTGCCATGCTCCACTTAAGGATCTCTTGCACACGGTGTCGTCACGTCCATTACCACTCCTCATGCCATATCGGGGTCGTACCTGTATTCTCGTGTTGCGCACGTCCCCACTCGGTTGATAAGGCGAATCGGTTATTCTACTGCTGGTATGATTTCTTCTATTCCAATAATATATCAGGTATCATTGATAAGGGTATTTTGTAACGTTCCATAGACACAGCAAAATTTATTACAGGGACTTATCTCAACATCGACAATAGAAGAAGCACACATAAAAAAAAATTTGATTTCATAGAAGACAGAAGAAGTATTTCAACAAACGAAAACACACGTTCCTCCAATTCGCCGAAACGATCGCAACAATCCTCTGCTGGAAGCTGTGCTATCTTCTCCGAATTCCCATTAACAATACAGCTCTAACAGAGGACCATGACGATCGCTCACGGCATATCTATCTATCTGAAACAACAATACAATACACAAATTATTTCAAACGCACCACAAACAATAACCTCACACAACAAACAACCCTCACTACTATTACATAACCAACAAATCAAACAAAACACTACGGATAACAGACCTTATTTGCTATTATGTCTATTCTCCCACCATCAGACACACGTGACTCAAAAGACGGAACATCACAAAATCAAGACCGTTTACCGTAGCTGTTGGACTCCGCCAAGGGTGCGTACTGTCGCCCATCTTGTTCATTATCTTTATGGACTGGATAAACAGGGGCAGCCGAGGCAATGAGCGTGTTTGTGTGGGCGACTGCCTGGTAGAGAGGTTGCTCTTTGCTGACAACCTTGTCCTGCTTGGGTCTTCTCGCACGAACCTTCAACATGCACTAGACTGGTTTGCAGCTAAATGTGAAGAAGCTGGGATGAAGATCAGTGTGGCTAAAACCGAGGTTCTGGTCCTTTCAAAACAGCCCGCTCAGTGCGCTCTCCATGTTGAGGGAGCCTCATTGAGACATGTGGAGAAATTCAAGTATCTCGGGATTGCATTCACGATTGATGGATGACAGGAGAAAGAATTGGATGCTTGATTGGTGCAACAAGCTGTGTCAGACGGGAACAGTGGCAATCTGTAGTAACGAAACGCGAGCTGGGTAACAAAGCCAAGCTCTTCGTCTTCAAATCTATTATTGTCCCCATTCTTATCTATGGTCATGGAACGGTGAAGTCTTTACAAGCTGTCAAGGCAAAGAAGGAAGCCTATTTGTTATGGCTTGCAAATAGGTCTACCTCGAGTCGAGTGCGCGAAAAGCAGTAGCAAAGACACTATCAAGAGCTAAAGCCAAGGCCTGGGAGAAGTTCGGGGAGAAACTGGTGGCAGATTATGGTTCGGCAAACAAGGTGTTCTGGCAGACCGTGTGCCGCCTCCGTGGAAAGAACTCTCTTTCATCACAAACTATTAAGAGTTCAGATGGGAGGCTTCTGAAAACGGAGGAGAGCGTATTGCATAGGTGGAAAGAATACTTTGCATCCCTTCTTAATCCGGTGACAACAGCAACTGAGGCATACGAGGTGCACCTTGGAGTGGAACATAGTCACGGTAGTACAACTGAAACAGAAGTCAGATGGACAACGAGGTGCAACTGAATTTATGTTAAAAGCCTTAATCAGGATGGTATCTTGTGGCTGACTCAAGTCTGTCAGGTTGCTTGGATAATTGGACAGGCCCCTAAGCAATAGCAGACAGGAATTGTGATCCCTATCTTCGGAGATCAGAGAGATTGCAACGACTATCAAGGCATCTCTTTGCTCAGCATTCTTGGGAAAGTGCACTCTTTTTGTCTGGAGAAGAGAAGTCTGGAAATATTCGACTCCAAACTGTCGGGGGAGAAGTGTGTTTTGCGGCCTGGCCGAAACATGATGGATCACCTCTTTGCTCTAAGGCAAATCTTTGAGAAATCCTGGGAGTATGCAGAAGAGGTCTACGCTTGCTTTGTGGACCTCGAAAAAGCATATGACAGACTTCCTCTGGAGAAGCTCTGGCAGGTGTTGCAAGAGTATGGAGTGGATGGGCAATTACTGGTTGATATCATGTCTCTGTATGAAAGCTCTAAAATGTGTGCCCGGATAAATGGCATTAAGTCAAGACCGTTCACCGTGTGTGTTGGACTCCGCCAAGGTTGCATACTGTCGCCCATTTTATTCATTATCTTTATGGACTGGATAGACAGGGGCATTCGAGGCGATGAGCGTGTTTGTGTGGGCGACTGCCTGATGGAGAGGTTGCTCTTTGCTGACGACCTTGTCCTGCTTGGGTCTTCTCGCACGAACCTTCAGCATGCACTAGGCCGGTTTGCAGCTAAATGTGAAGAAGCTGAAATGAAGATCAGTGTGGCTAAAACCGAGGTTCTGGTCCTTTCAAAACAGCCCGCTGAGTGCACTCTCTATGTTAGAGGAGCCTCATTGAGACAGGTGGAGAAATTCAAGTATCTCGGGATTGCATTCACGAGTGATGGACGACAGTAGAAAGAATTGGATGCTCGGATCAGTGCAGCAAGCTGTGTCAGACATGAACTGTGGCGATCCATGGTAACGAAACGCGAGCTAATTAACAAAGCGAAGCTCTCCGTCTTCAAATCTATCTTTGTCCCCATTCTTACCAATGGTCATGAGGCTTGGGTTATGACGAAAAGAGTACGATCGCGGGTACAAGCAGTCGAATTGTGTTTTCTGAGAGGTGTGAAAGTAAGTAAGACCCTAACGGATAAGTGGGTTTGAAAAGTAAGTAAAGGTAGTAATACAAGAAAAGTTACTCGACGTTGCCCAGGATAATTACACATGTAGGTAAATAGAACAATCTGAAAATATTAAATTATAATTTGCAATTGATTAAATAATAACTCAATTAATACCACACAGAGCAAAGGGAGTATCCATTTTACAAAAAATACGAAAAATAAGAATACCGGGACCAGAAAATTTAGACTAAAGTCTTTCTTGCTCTTGACAGAGAAGCTCTTGCTCTATTCAAAACTGCTCAGATGTCTTAAATGCTCGTATAGCTTTTTCTGTTTTACTGTCAGAGTTTCTCTGACCATTACTCGTTCCTTCTCCTTCCTTTCCCGGCACAAATTGTTGCCAGTCGTATGGACGTTCAATAGGGAACTCAAGGGAGTCACGCGTGACTTCTTTGCCTATTCAATAGACGCTGCCTTATAATTGTTCTGTCATTGCATCATTATTTTATGCTCATTATTAATATTTCTTGGAAACAAACGTTCACTCATCGCATTATCAGCATCTTAGTTTCCAAAATATACACATTCCCTCAAAATACAGTCAATATATATTTTAATGAAATGTTTGGATCTGATATGTTACCAAATATACTAGGTGATAATCCCGGCGTAACTCAGAAATTAAAAAAAAAATATTAAAAATTATAAATATTAAAAAAGACATGAAAACGCTTAGAATAAATGAAGTAAAAGCTCTTAATGAAAATTTGTAAAGAAAAATTTTTTAAAAGGCTCACAAAGGATGGACCTCTCCAAGGATGTCAGTGCTCTCGTAATCTTACTTTAAATGCACATTTTACAGATTTTCAAGAAATTGTTAAGTAATAAGAACTCTCTTTTATAAGAAAAGCTTGAATAACAGGAATTCTATCCATTGTTACAAATATATTGTTGGTCTGTGCAGATTGGTTGTGAATTGCATGTTGCACAAACCTTGCCTTGCATTGTTGGTCATGAGATATTTCTCAATAATATGCCTTGCCATAACCATGAATATCGATTTTTTTATCAATTATTATTTTTTTCGAAATCTGAAATAGACAGTGACTTTCCTCGTGCTTTGAAGATCAAGTAATCAAAATTTCATCAGGATCAGAATAAAAGGATGGACCTTTCCAAGGATGTAGATTTGTATAAGAAACAAACAAACAAACCTACATACAAACAAACAAACAACAAACAAACAAATACACAAACAAACATGTTTTTTTTTACTTATAGAAGACTGGCAGAGGTACCCGGTGTTGCCTGGGATAATAAGACTTGTTGGTAAACAGAACAATCTCAAAATATTAAATTATATCTCCCAATTGGTTAATAACTCAATCTATACAACTCTGAGCAAAGTGACTATACATTGCACGAAAAATACGAAAAACGGGAATTCTAGGGGATATACGGGCCTATATCTAAATTTTTCTTGACTCGTCTCACCACTGAAAGCGTCACCAGATATTTTAGACTAAAGTTTTTGTTGGCCTAAAATTTGCTCGAAACTGGAAATTTAAACATTTGGGTGGTTTTCATTGGAAAACTGTAAAATTTGGCCTAATGAGTGCATGCTTCGAGAACAGATGTCGGAAACAAGTAGACGTGCATGCGCCAAAATTGGAACAATTAATTGGTAAGTTTCCCACAGTGAATCGTCCACATCATGTGGCTGTAGGTCGTAAAGGAGCCGAGTTGCAAAAAATTTGATCTTGTTTCATATGCCCATATAGCTTTTTCTATTTTAGTTGCAGAGATTCTTTGACCAATACGCGTTCTCTCTCTTTCCTTTTCAGACACAAATTTTTGCTAGTCGGCTGGATGTTTGATAGGGAGATCAAGGGAGAAACACGCAAAGACTTTGCCTCATCAATAGACGCAGCCTTATTAATGTCCTGTCACTGCATCATCATTCTATGCTTATTATTAATAATTCTTGGAATCGAAAGTTCAATCATCGCATTATAAGAATCTTACTTTCCAAAATATACACATTTCCACAGAGTATATGTTCAAAATGTATTTTTATGAACTGTTTGGATCTGATGTGCTACCAAATAAGCCAGGTGATAACCATTGCGTGGCTCGGACTTTGTTTTAAGATAAAATTTTGCAATATCTTAAAAATAAACACATTAAACCCTTAGAATTAATACAGTAAACATTCCTAACGAAAATTCGAAAAAAAATTTTTAAAGGCTCACAATAATTTTTTTCTCACGTAAACTTACTTTAGATGTACACTTGATGTTGTTTCAATTCCCACTGCTTTCTCGTTGTCTTGAAGCAAAACTTAGCAATTCATCACTTTGTGTTGTTTAGCAGTCACCGATTCATCTGCATACTTGCCTATCATTTGGTCAAAGAAGTGCTTTCTCTTTCGTTTTTCCACTTTTTTCTCAATAGTCTGCAAACTCTCTATCTATCTATCTATCTATCTATCTATCTATCTATCTATCTATCTATCTATCTATCTATCTATCTATCTATCTATCTATCTATCTATCTATATCTATATATATACAAGTTAAGAGGAAAAAGGTGTTATCAAACCAAGCTTTTATAATATTTTATTTAGTGGCAACAATACAGCTTAATTTTGCAACAATAAACAATAGATATATTTACTCTCGCCATAACGAAATGTCCAATTGTTACAACAATCAATTCGTAGTAATGAGTTAGTACCATTAGAACAAGAACCAATGAACCGATTTGAAAATGTTTTTCTTTATCATAAATTGTCATCGATTCTGCATAAGTGTGTCAAATTGCAGCTCCCTACTTGTCGAAAAGTTGGTTTAATACTGATTACAAGATTTGACCTAAACAAACTAACACAGTAAAGTAAATAAAAGCTTATAATAAAGAAGGATGTTTGTTTTTTTGGGTTTGTGGGTTTGTTTGTAGGTTTATATTTTATACAAATCTACAATATTATTCCGATCTTGATAAAAATTCGCATACATGACCTTCGAAGCATGAGGAAGGTCACTATCTACTTCAGATTTCAGAAAAAATATGAATTCTTGATAAAAATTCGATTTTCATGGTTATGGCAGGGCATATTAATGAGAAATATATCATGATCAACAATGCAAGACAAAGTTTTTGCAACAATGGTATCAACAGGCAATTTACAAACACTCTGCACGGACCAACAATGTATCGTTGGAAGGATGGATCATAATACTGTTCCTATTAAGTAACAGGTGGTGGCCTTACAGTATAACAGAGGGACATCAGGAGTTCCAACTAGTTTCGCCATTTATACTTGGCTTTGTTTTTGATATACAGCAAGAGGCATGCAAGCCTTTTTACATACAAAACAGTGGTACAAGTTAAGCAATGAGCGTAAATACATACAAGAACCAATAGGATATAAAGCAAGTGGACCAATGAGTTCGAAGAGGATGTAATGGCCAGTAGAATAAAAAAGAATAAATACAATTTTTTTAAGGTAACACAAAAGAGAAGTTTTTGTACAGAGATTGTGCTTTTAACGCGGACCGAAAAGAGAACATATCCGGTTGTCCGAAGACAAGAGTATTTACGTAAAAACAACAAAATAAAAGAAAGGGGTAAAGAAATTTACAAAATGCAGAAGAAACAAAAGAAAAGGAAAACGAGAGAAAATCATAGTAGATCAGATAAAGAACTAAGTATTGCATACACATGATAGTCTGTCTGGCAATTGAGAAGCAAGTGTGGGGTGGTCCTTTTGGCTGAAGTCGGAGAAGGTCTTAAAATACATAATTCGAAATGTAGATTTTACGTATGACCTCGATGACTTCTTTGATTGAAGAGCCAACTACTTTCCGGAAAAAGTTATTTAATTGAGGAAAGCCAATGGATCCATTGTTATGCCGATGGTTTTGGTTCTACTCCCGAACACCGAACACAAACAATAATTGAAAAACATGACACGTATTGGGTCGCTGGCAGTTTCAGTGGAGGCCTTTCGAGGGAACAAGAAGCCACTACAGTGTTA
Organism: Rhysida immarginata; assembly: GCA_023313115.1. Lineage (NCBI taxonomy): Eukaryota > Metazoa > Arthropoda > Chilopoda > Scolopendromorpha > Scolopendridae > Rhysida > Rhysida immarginata. Next base: position 739,320 of record JAHWFO010030970.1, on the reverse strand, counting down.
CAACTGCCTGCGCTTTGGACACATATCCACGGGCTGCACGGAAGATCCTCGTTTTAATAAATGTGCTGAGGGGCACCAGTCAAGAGGTTACCCCAAGATTAAAGGACAAGACCCGCCAAAGTGCATCAGATGTGGTGGACAGCACACATCAAGCTAGACAAAATGTCCAAAATACCCCTAGGATCAAAGGATGTCTAGTTCTAAAGTGACAACAGGCAAATCCTATGCTGCTGCTGTGTCTACACGGAAGTTAAAGGCCTCAACATCAACGACCTACCAGGTATGTATAAACAATTAGGACGTATCTTTCATCTGTTTTATAATCTAGGCAAAAGTTACCCATAGTTGAGTGGGCTCCTTACTACCAACTAATTTTAGTATGGCTGCACAACGTTATACGGTAATCAACAAGGGTGAACTTCGGTGAGTGAAATGGAACGTAGGGGCATTCTTCGAAAAACGTATCGAGTTTCACAACTTTCTGATAAAGCAAGAAATCGATGTTGCTTTCCTCTGTGAAACTCACCTCAAACCAAGCCAAGACATCAAGCTGCTTGGTTATTATGTGTGCTGTAAGGATCGACTAGCGTCAAATGCTGCAAGATATGTGTCTGGGGGTGCTGCGATCATCATTAGGAAGGGAATTCAACACCAAGAATTTTTATCCAAGTCATATGCAGATATAAAATCGGCCTCCATCATTATCAATGACGTCTCCTGTGGTGAAGTGAAGTTCGTGGCACTTTACAATTCACCTAAACATTATCGTGACATTTGCGAGCTTGGTGAACTCTTCAGTAGTGACATATCGGTCGACTTGTCTGGTGACCTAAATGCCAAACACCCAGGCTGGAACTTCAGAACGCAGATTTACAACAGCATGATTCACTATAGGTACATAGAAGGTAGAGATGATATCATCGCTGCTGGACCTGTGGAGGACACCTACTACTGCGACCACTCCCCTAGTAGTGACGTTTTGTACATCTCGCTCTTGAAACGTTTCCTCAAACTGTACAATATCTTCACGATTGATGACCTTTCTTCTGACCACAAGTCTGTGGCATTGAACTATGACAATGTTGACATAAATTTCCAAGAGGAACTCGTACATCATCAAGACTGGAAGCTCTACAAAGATATTCTTAAGGACTACGGCTACCATCCCGACATTGCTTAATTTACAGAGGACATCGATGAACTTGTTGATGACATCACCAGATGTATTAACAGTGCCATAGAACTAATAAGTAACCATCAGAGAATAAACCTTTTCATCGAATCCAACTCACTCCTGGAATCCATCGCCAAATTGCTGAAAGAAACAGGACCCATAGACTATGGCAACGCTATTGTGAACCTTGGCTCAAAACCAAGTACAACAGGTTAGTCCCAAGAGTTGAAGAAAGGATAAAAGAGCTTCGCGACGCTAGATGGAATGAAAAACTCAAAAGCTTGTCGGCTCGCGACAATTCCATTTGGAGTATCGTCAGAGCTTTACAGAAGAAGAGAAATGTTATGCTTCCTCTACTCCTTACAACAAGGAAAGTTACACTGGTGATTATGTGCAAACTGATCAGAACAAGCCCAAGTCATTACAGACAAGGCCCAAGTCACTGGAAATGCAGTTTGTTACTCCTACCAACGATTACCTGGAGAGCCAAATCATGTCTCAGCGTGAGGAAGAAGGTATTGTCAACTTTGATGAAGTCCCACGGCATATATGAAGAACAGCATCGAGGCTGGAGAGGTCGCCACCATCATAAGTAAACTGAAAAAGAAGGCTCCAGGAAGAGACAAGGTGAGTAATAACGCCCTTATAAATCTCCCGAAGAACTTTATTGACTATCTCACTAATATCGTTAATGTCTGCTGGAAATTTTCTTACTTCCCTGTGGCTTGGAAGCAATCCATTGTGTTAAGTATCCCTAAGAGGGGCAAAATCCTGCAATTCCAGCGAGTTACCGACCTATTAGCCAGCTACCCATGATTTCCAAAGTGTTGGAGAAAACGATTGTCGTCAGATTCCAAGAGCACTGTCTAGCAAATGACCTTTTTCGGGAAGAGCACTTGTCCGATGCAGATATGGAGGCTTGTTGAAGACCTGAGCATCCCCCTGAACCTCTCCAGGTATTGTGGGTGGTATTTCTCGATGTCAGTAAATCTTTTGAGCAGGTGTGGCATGAGGGCCATGTCTACAAACTGATCTGAGACGGGTTCCCTGCCAATTTGACTTTCTTGACGGCAGATCCTATCAAGCCAAACTTGGAGAAAACATTTTCACGCCCCGAGTTGTAATGGCCGGTGTCCCTCAAGGTTCTGTCCTCGGGCCTGTGCTATTTAATTAAATTGTACATGATTTACCAAAACCCGGTAATTGTAATCTGTCTTTTTATTTGGATGATACTGCCATTACGACAAGGGCACACCAGCCGGCTCATGATATCACTCGGCTGCAGTGCGCCTTGAAGCAGTTCGAAGACTAGTTTAACTGCTGGAAGTTGAGCCCTAACGTCAAAAAGTGCAAGGCTTTATACCTCAATAGGAAGCTCAAGCGTCCCCCAGATTTTCTCTTTTTTTGTTCAATAAGAAACTGGACTGGGTGGACAGCTGGGTGTGTCTGGGAGTTATCATTGACTCAAGAGCCTCATGGAACTGGCATATGTCCTATGCTCTGAACAAAGTGAAGAGAACTAAATAGAGTATCATAGCTCTCATAGGTCGCAACAGCGCCCTCAGCATTGAAAACAAGCTACTTCTGTACAAATCGATTATCCGGACCATACTCCTCTTTGGCATGCCTGCGTGGGCGACTATCTGGAAAACCAGATGGAGTGAACTACAGTTATTCCAGAATCTTACCCTGAGGACCATTGCTCAGCTGGGCAGAAGGACGGTGAAAAACCAATCCATCCACATGGATTTAAACATGGCCCATAACGGAAAGTTTATACATAATCTCCTTTTGATTATGATACGGAAGACTCACGACAATAAACTTGTGAATGGAATACTGAAGAACTCATTGAATATGAACTGGCATACGAAGTATTGTAAACCGAGGCACGTTCTTCATGCCAATTTTGAAGACATTTGCAACGTCACTTTCCCGGACTACTAGAAGATGTGAAAATCTTCTTTCTTCTTGTGTTTTTTATTTCGTTTGTATATTGTTTCTGACAATCGTCAATCTTATTTTCTTTTTTGTATAATATGGACGACCACTTGGGTTGATTAGGATTCTTGACTACCTCATTGTATTTCATTTGGAGTTTATTCTGGTTGGATAAGCTTTGTGAAAACGCTGCTTTCGTCCTATCCTAACAAATGAACACTTCACTATTCGATTGCCTTGCTGTATATCCTTGACAAAGCCGGGAATAAATGGCGAAACTAGTTGGAAATCCTGATGTCCCTCTGTTATACTGTAAGGAAGCCAACTAGTTAGCCAACAATATATATCTCATGGCCAACAATGCAAATAAAAGTTTGTGCAACAATAGATATCAACAAAGTTGTGAACACAATTGTGCAAGGATCAACAATATATATCTCATGACCAACAATGCAGAGGGGGAAGCAAAATAAATAGAATTTAAGGAGTGGTACCTTAAAAGAAACCCCAAAACTTAAGAGTAAATGTGGCTCGTTAAAACACTTTTACTTTGGTTTAAAAATTGCGTCAATTATTAAAAAAATAAAAAAATTCTGTATAAAAAAATGTTCTATACAATATGATTTAAATCAGGAATAGGCATTGTGATCTCAATTACAAGAGAAAATGTTTCTCGGAATAAAATAAAGAAAGACTTAAATATACATTAAATACAGCAAAGACAATAATGAGAAATATTAATTACTACGATGAGCGAATTGACTTTAAATATAAATAAGAATTGAGACAGACCAATTCTTTATAAAGAATAAGGAAAAGAAATTTTAAATTCACATTTAATGTCAAAAGAAAGACTGCGAAATGATAATCAATTATTAATGAGGATTAAAAATTGAAATTGTTCAGCATGGCGTCCCTTATGCGCGATATTGTTTGGTTAGCTTTATAAAAATTTCCATTATTACCTTAAGGGGTAACCCACAAAACAATGTTGCTCGATACAGAATCATGGCTGCTGCGAGAAAGTGAGAATTTCATCTGTTTGAGTCAATAAGAAAGTAAACATCGAACAGCAGGGTCAGAGCATTTTGCGAACATTGGAAAGAAACTAATAAACGGAAGATGAAGGCCATGCTGCAGGCTAGCAAGGACATGGAGGACCAGAAGGAGGGACGAGGTCTGTTTGAAATAAAAAAAAGTAACCGCGGAAAAAACATCAACAATAGTGGGACACATATCCTCGTGATCACGAAAATTATTCGCAAAGGGACAACTAGCTGCAGATAGTGATAATCACGTGGAGATTTTTTTAATTAACATTTATTAAAACAATATATACTCAACAATCACTGTCTGCAAAACAATAAAAAATTTTTTCATAGAAAAATATATGATTTAATTTTAACTGAAATTATATCTATTTTTACATAAAATATCAGAGTTTTTCCGAACAAAGCCCCCTGTAATATTCTTGAACGCAAATAAATGACGGTCATTTACACAGGTAGAAGTTTAGGTACTGACGTTGCATATACAGATTCCCAAAAAAATTTTCTAAGTTATAAAAACACAAAAACATTTATGCCTTTATTATTTCCTTCCATTTTTGTGTGCGCACACACTATGCTTTGCTTTTTTAGCAAATGAAGAGAAAAAGTATATTTTGCATTTTGATATACCATAAGTAAAATGTATAATAAACGTACAATACGTTACTAAATGTAAAAAAATACATATCATGACAAAAAAAATGTGGTTACTGCCTTCACATAAGGTAAGAACTTATTTACTTAATTATTTACTTTTCAAACCCGCTTATCTGTTAGGGTCAGCAGCCCTATGCAGGATCTCCAGCGGTCGCGATCTTCTGCCATCAGGTGCTTGCCCTCCCTGGTAATATTCAAGCGACTCGAATCCAGAATTTCCATGTAGTCTAGCCACCTGGTTCTTGGCCGACCCCTTGGTCTCTTACCCACTGGCTTAGAAAATTACAACTGCCTAGGAAAACTAGTTTGCGGCATCCGTATCACATGGCCATACCAGCGCAACTGAGATCTCTCAATGCGGAGAAGTAGTGGATCAACACTTAAAGATTCCCTTATTGTGCTGCTGTACACTCTATCTAGTAGGGTAACACCTGCCACACCCAAAGTAAGAAAAAGCCCAAAAAATGTCCTTTTGTGATTTTGAAGCTACAGTCATTTATCAAAAAATATTTGCCTAATAAAATGTGCCTGTGTCAGATGTATTGAACCGTTCACTTGTGGCACATTCATACCTAGCAGATGCTTTTCCACACCTAACACCACGAGGTCGATTTTGTGTTTCACTTTTTTAATAATGGAGGTTAAGATGGAGATATATGTGGTTGTTGCCACGATGTCAACTACGTAGACTGTTAAGAGAATAGTGCACCTAACAGTCTGCACTGGATGGTGTGAATTTAATTGGATAAGAAGCTGCCCCAATTTTACGTACCATAAAAACGTAAAAAGCAGAGTATCCCATAAAAACATCAATTTTGGCGCGTACGTCAATCTTTGATCGGTGCGACTTGTATATGTATAGTAGGGCAACAGAAAGAAGCTCGATATTTAATAGTCGGTTTCTTTTTGACCATATCTCTTCAGGGGACTTAGTTTGACCTCGTCTAGGCAAAGAATTTACATAAATGGTTGCAGCATGGTCCCAGAATCGGTGCGGAACTTTTGACGATGCCAGAAGAACTCGAAATCCATTGCAAAGAAAGCGTATGGTTCTCTCAGCAACACCATTTGACTAGGGGTTTTCAGGAGAGTTGAATTGTTGAAATATTCTTTGCTTCGTACAGAACTCACTTAGCTCCGCATTGGTGAATTCTGTTCCATTATCGGAACAAATATACGCCAGACTTTGACCTGTTGAGCGTTGTAGCTTTAGTATTAAGTCTCTTAACACTTTTGGCACTTCACTTTCTGTCGGAGTAGCACAAGCAAAAGTTTTTCGTGAGAAAACATCGAAGGTTACTATTAAGAATTTGTTTACGATGATAGAATTGGTAGTCATTGGTCCCACTGTATCCACGTGAAGTAGCTATAAAGAAAGTGTAGGCTGTTGACCTTGTACGATGTTCAGGAACGTTGCATAATCGTGCCTGAAGGCATGCAACACATGGTTGCTCATCAATTAATGGCGGCAAAACTTCAAGACCGCGCATGCTATTATGTTTTACGACATGCATTGTGAATGTCACTATAAGTGACTGCCACCGAAAATAATGAGTGTTCCGTTCGGGAAACTGAATCGATATTTGAGACCACGGGAAAGAACGGGAGATCCTCCACGCCCTCCTGCGCAGCGATGATCGTAACTTTGGGTCAATTATGGAATAACCAGTTGGGCTGAAAAGAAGACCTTAACCCTGTTTTGTTAATTTACTCATAGAGACAAGATTAGGGGACGCATTTAGGGCATAAAGCGCGTCATGGACTTTTGAAACCAGTACCGATGGCAGCAATTGTTTTCTTAGGATCCGCAGTATGTATCCACTTATGATAGCTTCGAAAAGATTCGACTAACTGTTTTTCTTTTATTATGTGAAATGAACTGCCCGTGTCAACTATTTAATCCTTGTTTGGAACACTAACACAGTTGGCTGCAGGTTTCTTGTTTTGTTTTTTTGTACCTGATTTGCAAGGCTTACGCTTAGTATGTGAAGTTGATGCACGACACATGCGCTTAGTTTATGCCTGCAAACGAGAGGGTTTCGTTTCGTTTTGTATAATGATCCTGCGAACGAGAGGATTTCACAGTGTGTAATGTAGCTGGACCTGCAGTAGTAGAATAAATTTTGGATGGACAAACCGTTTTTACGTTTTCTCGGACTCCACAATTATGACATGTTACATCATTTGTTAAAAGGGCATTTGGAAGTGAACGCGGGGAAGAAATAGGGGTGGCATAGGAGGCTACACTTATTGAGGAATTTAGTGTGGTGTGCTCCTTAAAAAACACATTTAGTTGACGCAGCAAGGTTTCAATTGTCATTGATGGGTTTGATTGGACCGCGAGTCTCAATGGAGCATAAGTTGAAGGTAGACCTGCGACCATTTGGTCGATCAAAATTTTATCATCTAGAACCAGAGAAACAGCTCCAGCCTGAGCACGGATTTATTGCGCTCTTGCTGCATAGGCATTCGGATTATCAGCGTCTAAGAAACTCAAGGCCGCATTATTTCAGTCTGTGTCACTGAATCCGGTCTTCCATATCGACGCTTAATTGCTTTCCACAATGTATAGGGATTGTTATCTTGAAGCATGATGGCAATCTCATCACTCACCATACTCAGGAGGTAATGCCGTACTCTTGCCGAATCAATGTTCTCTTCGCTGCATCATCATTTTATGCTCATTATTAAATACCAGCAGAGGACCTGGCGTTGCCTGGGATAAATAGCTTGTACGTAAACAGAAGAACTTCAAAAAGCTAAATTATACCTTAAAATTGGTTAAATAATAACTCAATCACTGCAACATAGAGCGAAGGGAATATCCAATTTAAGATAAATAGGAAAGACCGGAATTTACCTCTTAACTATAAAAATCCGTCCTAGGTGATATACCGGGACTGGATTGATCGAAAAAATTTTTTTTAAAAACTCACAATGGATGGACCTCTCCAAGGATGCCTTCTAATCTAAATAACTTTTTACTCAAGTAATCTTACTTGAGATGTACACTTGATGTTGTTGCAATTTTTTTTCTTCTTTTGATGTCTTGAAGCAAAAATTGGCCATTCATCACTTTGTGTTGTCTAGCAGTTGCCGATTCTTCTATTTACTTGCTTACTATTTCGTCAATACAGCACGGAGCTAAATGAGTGCTTCCTCTGTCGTCTTTCACTTTTTATTATTAGTCTGCTAACTTATTATTTCTAGTTACTGATAATTTTTAAAGATTTTCAGAAAAATGTTAAATACTAAGAACTCTTTTTTCTATGAAAATCCTGAATAACAGGAATTTTATGCATTGAATTCTATATTGCACAAACTTTGCCTTGCATTATTGGTCTTGAGACTTATATTCTTAATCCTTGCATAGTGTTGGTGCATTGCGTGTTGACGCCATTGTTGATAGCTATTAATGCACAAACTTTTATTTGCATTGTTGATCATGAGATGTTTCTCATTAATATGCCCAGCCATAACCATGAACATCCTTCTTCATATATATAGAAAGTTCTTCGTAATGAACGTTCAATCATTGCACATGAGCATCTCAGTTTTCAAAATATACACATACCTACAGATTATTAAATGTTGGATCTGCTTTGCTGTCTAATAAGCACGGTTATAACGTCTTTGTGGCTCTTTGTTTTTTTGATTAAATTTTTAGATATCTTAAAAAAAACAAATTTAAACGCTTAGAATTATTACTGTAAAAGTTCCTAATGAAATTCGAAAAAAAATGTTTAAAGGCTCACAACGGATGGACTCCACCGAGGATACCACTGCTATTCAGAATAATTTCTTACTCACGTAATCTTACTTTATATGCTCACCTGATGTTGTTGCAATTCCCACTCTTCTCTCGACATCTTGAAGCAAAACATCGCCATTAATGACTCTGTATAGTCTAGCAATGGCTGATTCCTCTATTTATTTGCTCAATAATGCACGGAGCTAAAGTGGTGCTCCCTTGATCGTATTTCCACTCTTTCTGAATAATCTGCTATCGCTACATTATCTACAGTAGCTGATCATTTTTTAAGATTGTCACGAAATTGTTAAGTAGTGAGAATTCTCATGTCTAAGTAAAGCTTGAATAACAGGAATTCTATGTGGAATGTTACAAATTGAAACTTATCTAAATTGCACAAACTTTGCCTTATCGAGAAATATTATTGTTCTGTACAGATTGTTTGTGAATTTCTTGTTGATGCCATTTTCGATAATCATTGTTACACAAACTTTGCGTTACACTGTTGATCATCAGATATTTCTCATTAATATGCCTTGCCAGAACTATGAATATCGATGTTTATCAATAATAATGATTTTTTCGAAACCTCAGGTAGACCATTCTTTTTGAAAAGTCCAAACAACGCTTACAAACATCCTTCTTTATATATACAGAAAGTTTGACCAAGATAATTACACCTATATTACACCTAAATTACACTAAATTTACACCGAGTTGAACAGAACAATATGAAAAAATCATATTATAACTCCAACTTTCCAAGAGTTATAAATTGTTCATACTTCCATAGTGTTGAATCATTGCGTATTGATAACGTTGTTTATACCTATTTTTGTACAAACTTTTCTTTGCTTTGTCAGTCATGAGATATTTCTCACTATTATGCCTTGCCATATCCGTGAATATCGATTTTTTATCAATAATTGTTATTTTTTCGAAATCTTAGGTAGACAGTGACTCTTCATCATAATTTGAAGGTCAAGTATGCAAAATTTAATCAAGGTCGGAATGAATCTGTAGATTTGTATAAGAAACAAACAAACCAACCCACAAGCAAACAAACATTCTTCTTTATATCTAAAGACTAGCAAAGTAATCTGGCGTTGCCTAGGATAATTAAACATGTTGGTAAAATCAAATTATAACTCAATCAATACTACATACAGCAAAAGATTTAACTATTCTACTGAAGTATAGGTGATATACCGGTGCACCTAAACTACACTTGACTTGCCTCACTATAGTGGAACATTACTAGATACTTTAGAATCAAGTTTTTCTTGACCCTAACTTAGAAGATCTTATACCCTGTTGCTCTATACGAAACTCCCATTGTTCAGATATTTCAAACGCCCGTATAGTTTTTTCTGTTTAGTTGCAGAATTTTTCTGACTAATAGTCGTTTCTTCTCTTTCCTTTCCAGACACATAAATTTTTGATAGTCGACTCCTATGCCTAATCAATAGGTGCTGCCTTATTATTGTTCTGTCACTGGATATTAACATTATGCCCATTATCAATATTGCTTAGAAACGAACGTTCAGCCATCGCTTTATCAGCATCTCAGTTTCCAAAATATACACTTTCCCACAAAATATAGTCAAAATTTTTTTGGAAATGTTCTGGTCTGCTGTGCTACCAAATCAACTAGGTGATAAACAAGGCGTGTCTAGGAATTTTTTGCAATAAATATTTAAATATCAAAAAAATAAACACATGAAAACCTTAGAATTAATACAGTATAAACTTCTAAATGAAAATTACAAAATAAATTTTTTTAAGGCTCACAATAGATGGACCTCTCCAAGGATGCCACTGCTAGTCTAAATAATTTCTGTCTCACGTAATCTTACCTTAGATGTTTTTGCAATTCCGTTTCTTCTCTCGATGTTTTGAATCAAAAGTTTTACTCCACTGCATTCATCTCATTGTGTGGTCTAGCGATCGCCGTTTCTTTTAGTGACATGCTTACCATTTCCTCAATACAGCACGGTGTTAAAGAAGTGTTTCCTCTGTCGTCTTTCCACTCTTTCTCAATAGTCTGCTAACTCTCCATTTTCTCCAGTTATTGATCATTTTTAAAGATTTTCAATAAATTGTACTAAGAATTCACTTTTCTAAGAAAAGCCCGAATCTATATAACACAACTTTGCCTATCATTGTTGGTCATGAAGTATATATTTTTGTGCCCTGCCTAGTGTTTGTGCATTGAGCGTTTATACCATAGTTGATACATGTAGTTGCACCTATTGTTGTGTTGTAAAGTCTCTACCAATTTTATTAATAAAGACTTCATGATTCTTTGTTTTCGTTGACATCTTTAGTTTAAACGTGCGTCCACAGTGTTCATTGATAACCACTTGCACCCAAAGACTTATTCATACCGTCGTGGATTAACTTGGTAATTATAACACGAAGTACTATGGTTTTGAAGGCATGTTCACGCCAAAGCGGACAGGAAGTATCGCCAATAACGATCGTAAACTTGAGCAAAACAATTTACTATACGAAATACTATTCCTGAAATAAGTGGCTATCGCGACTTTTAGAAGACGGTATAATTTTATCTGTTGATTTATTCTATCTGAGGATGGCTTAACACAGTTTTGACTGATCTCAGCTTTATTCTAGTAAATATTCTATGTTGGTAGAACTTGCCCTAAACGAAATAAGAATCATGGTCGATGAAGAATCGAAATGCGGTGTTGGTGCCATCCAATGCCAAAACTGTCAGTGGTCAAACAAACAAACAACAAACAGAAAGGAAAATCAGATAAGAAAAGATGATTTATGATAAGATAAAATGAGATAAGATAAGATAAAATAAGATTGTTTAATACATCGCATGCTATAACTTAACATATCTTAACAATTGTGACCATCCATAAATTTACATTGCATTCATTCAGGAATCATCAATACATGTTGTTTTAAAAATGACATGCTATAACCTAGAAGAAAATGTTTTCATCTTCTATCTATATATATATAAAGAAGGATGTTTGTGGGTTTGTTTGTTTGTGGCTTAGTTTTTTATATCAATCTACAGTTTTATTCTGAAATTATGCATACATGACCTTAAAACATGATGACGATTACTGTTTACAACAGACTTCAGATAAATAATAAATATCGATAAAAAAATCGATATTCATGGTTATGGCAACGCATAATAATGAGAAATAACTCATGACCAACAAAGTAAGGCAAGGTTGTACAACAATGGGCATCAACAACGGTATCAGCACGCAATTCAAAAACACTCTGCTTGCACCAACAATATATATTTCAAAACCAAGTATGCAAGGCAAAGTGTGTGCAACCATAGGTTCGTCGCGTTTGTATCAACAATATTATCATCGCGCAATTCACCAATAAAAACGAGCACAAAACGATGATGCGTAAAAAAAGCTATCCTTTTCACGAAATATGAAAATAATCATAAAATAATGATGCTAAATGGATAAGCTTCATTTTGTAACAATGAATAGAATTCCTGTTATTCAGCCTTCTCTAAGAAAAGAGAGTTCTCATTATTTAACAATTTCTTGAAAATATTTAAAAATGCACAGTAACTAGAGATAATGGAGAGTTACCAGATATTGAGAAACAGTGGAAAGAAGACAGGAGAAGCACTCATTTAGCTCCATGCTGTATTGAGCAAATATGAAACAAGTAAAGAGAAAAATCAGCGACTTCTAGGCTACATAGTGATGAATGGCCAAGTTTTTCTTCAAGACATCGAGAGAAGAAAGGGAATTGCAACAACATGAAGTGTACCTCTGAAGTAAGATTACGTGAGTATAAAATTATTTTAGGTATTAGATGGACTAGCAGTGGCATGCTTGGAAAAGTTCAGCTATCGTGAGCCTTTAAAAAATTTTTTTCGAATTTTCATTAAGAATTATTACTCTATTATTTCTAAGCGTTTTCATCTGCTTATTTTTAAGATATTGCAGAATTTAATTTAATTTTTTAAAATTGTTCTGTTTTCCTACAAGTGTAGTTATCCCAGGTATCTTTCCTAGTTGATTCATATATAATTCAAAGATTGATAGAATTTCAGGTTTTTTCATTTCAATTAAAAGAAGTTTAGTTGACGAAAAACTAGCCATTCACCACTTTCTGTAGTCTAGCCATCGCCAATTCTTCTATTTATTTGCTTACCACTTGCTCAATACAGCACGAAGCCAAAGGAGTGCTTCTTCTATCGTCTTTAACTTTTTCTCAATAGCCTGCTCACTCATTATTTCCAGTTACTGATCATTTTTAAAGATTTTCAAGAAATTGTTAAATACTAAGAATTCTCTTTCCTAAGATAAGCCTGAATAACAGGAACTCTATGTCTTGATTTCTATATTGCGCAAACTTTGCCTTGCCTTTGACGTATATTGTTGATCCTTGAATAGTGTTGGTGCATTGCATTTTGACACCATTGTTGATACCTATTGTTGCATAACTTTTATTTGCATTGTTGTTCATGAGATATATATTGTTGGTCAGTGCAGAGTGTTTGTGAATTGCGTGTTGATACCATTGTTGATACCTACAGTTGCAAAATTTTGTCTTCCATCGTTGGTCATGAAATATTTCTTATTATTTATTATATGCCCTTCCATAACCAAGAAAAATTGGAGATTAGCATAAGAAACAAACAAACAGACAGACCCACAAACATCCTTCTTGATATATATAGAAAGATTGCAAGATTTAATTTAATTTTTGGAGGTTGTTCTGTTTACTTACAAGTGTAATTTTTCCGGGCAATGCTGGATGGCTATGCTAGTCTTTTTATATACATAAATAAGGATGTTTGTTTGTGGGTTTGTTTTTTATAAAAATCTACAGTTTTTCGTTCTTGATGAGTTTTTGCATAATGGCAGGGTATAATAATGAGAAATATCTCATGATCAACTATGAAAGGCAAAGTTTGTGAAATATAGATAAGGTTCAATTTATTACAATGTATATAATTTCTGTTTTTCAGGCTTTTCATAGAATTGAGAGTTCTTAGTACTTAACAAGTACTTGAAAATCTTTAGAATTGATCAGTATTTAGAGATAATAGAGAGTTAGCAGACTATTGAGAAAGAGTGGAAAGACGACAGATGAAGCGGTCCTTTAGGTCCGTGCGCCATGTTCCGTGCATATCAATATAAGAAATCGGCAACCACTAGACTAAGAGATGAATGGCCAAAGGTTTGGCCACTCTAGAGAAGAGTGGAAATTGCAACGACATCAAGTGTACTTTTAGTATAAGATTACGTGAGTAAGAAATTGTTTAGTAGTGGCATCATTGAATAGCAGTGGCATCCTTGGTGAGGTCCATCCATTATGACTCTTAAAAATTTTTTTTTGAAATTTCTTTAAGAATTTTCACTGCATTAATTTTGAGAGTTTTCATGTGTTTATTTTTAAGATATTGCAAAATTTAATCCGAGAAACCGTGTGTTTTAATTTAATTTTGGAAACTGAGATAGTCATAATGCGAAGATTGAACGTTCGTTTCTAAAAAATGTTAATAATGAGCAGAAAATGATGATACAGTGAGAGAGTCAGAAGGCAGCGTCTACTGATGAGGCAAAGGAGTCAGGCGTGTCTCCCTTGAGCTCCCTATCAAACGTCCAGACGACTGGCAAATATTTATGTGTCTGGAAAGTTAAGAGAAAAAAGGGATACTGGTCAAAGTATCTCAATAGTTTAAACAGAAAAGGGTATAGGCGGATTGGAAACATCAGAACAATGGGAAGTTCGAATAGAGTAAAGACTTTAGGAGCATCTACATCATGGGCAAATTAAGGTTGGCCCTAAAGTATCCAGTGGTGTTCCTGGTGGTGAAGATGGACTTTGTTTTAATCTGAGGCAAGTCAAGACGAATTTAAGTAAAGTCCCGAAATATGACTTAGTATTACTGTTTTTTCAGATTTTTCTTAAAATGGAGAGTCATTTCGCCCTGTGTGGTATTGATTGAGTTATTATTTTGCCTATTTGGGGTTATAATTTAAGCTTTTGAGATTATTGATGGAAAATAGGAAAGAAAATTCCACAGCCTGGGATCGAACCAGGAACTTTCTGCTCACCGTGGAGATACACCAGCCACCACGGACATGTAAGCATTACGCTATCAACATGCCCTTAGGGCTGGCTGGGGCAGTACCTAGTACGCAGGTTGGGATTATCTTTCCTACTGGCATAATAATCGTTAAAGGATAATAAATAGATGTTCTCTGAGAATTTTTATACCCGCCATACAACATGCCATTAGCAGAAGGTTCCTGGTTCTATCCCAGGCTGTGGAATTAGCTTTTCTATTTTTCATCAATAATTTAAACATCCTGCGTATGGCGTGTATAAAAATCCTCATAGAACATCCAATTATTATTTTTTGAGATTGTTCAGTTTACCTACAAGTGTAATTATCCCAGGCAACGCTAAGTCCTCTGCTAGTCTTCTACCTTAAATAAAAAAGGATGTTGTGGGTTTGTTTTTTATAAAATATACAAGTTTTCTTCCGATCCTAATGAAATTATGCATACATGGCTATCAAAGCATGAGGAAGGTCACTGCGTACCTCAGATTTCAAAATAATAATAATTGTTGATAAAAATCGATAAAAATGGTTATAGCAAGGCATAATAATGAGAAATATCTCTCGACCAATAATGCAAGGAAGAGTTTGTGCAATATAGATAAATTTCAATTTGTAACAATGCAGAGATTTCCTGTTATTCAGGCTTTTCTTAGAAAAGAGAGTTCTTAGTACTTAAAAATTTCTTTAAAAATCCTTAAAAATGATCAGTAACTGGAGATAATGGAGTGACTATTGAAAAGGAGTGAAAAGAGCCAAATTGAGCAAATCGCAAGCAGGTCAATAGAAGATTTGGCGATCGCTAGACTAAAAAAAGAGAATAATGGCCAAGTTTTGATTGATAACGTCGAGAGAAAAAAGGGGAATTTAACAGCATCAAGGGTATATTTAAAGTAAGAGTTCCTGAGTAAGACATTATTGAGACTGAAAGTGGCATCTTTGGATAGGTCTGTCCATTGTGAGCCTTAAAAAAATTTTTTTATATATTTTCATTAAGAGAATTTAGGGTATTAATTTTATGCGTTTTCATATTTTTTAGGATACTTTTAAATTTTATCCAAAAAAGAAAACGTCCGAGCCACGTCTAGTTTATGACCTCGGTTATTTGGTAGCATAGTAGATCCAAAGATTTCATAAAAATAAGTTTTGACTATATTCTGTGGGAATGTGTATATTTTGAAAACTGAGATGCTGATAGTACGATGATTGAACTTTTGTTTCCATGAGTAATTGATAATGAGCATAAAGTGATGATGCAGTCACAAAACATTAATAAGGCAGCGTGTATTGATGAGGCAAAGTAGTCACGCGAATCTCGCTAGAGTTCCTTATTAAATATCTAGAAGACTGGCAAAAATGTATATCTGGAAAGGAAAGAGAAAGAACAAGAGTAGAAGAAGTCCTTAACTACGCGCATATTAATGAGGAAGGCGTGGTTTATTCCATCCAATCTACGTCCTCCCCTCCCCCTTTTTTACGCATTGGTCGTTTAATTTGGGCGTTGTTCATTTAATTAGGGCGTTGGTCATTTAATTAGGGTATTAGTTGATTAATTTGGGTGTTTGTTGATTAATTTGGGTGTTGGTTGATTAATTAGGGCGTTAGCCCTTTAAATAGGGCGGTGTCCCTTTAATTTGGGGGGTGTGGTCATTTCGCCCCTACTTGTACGGGCATGACACAAGGTGTTTGCGTGTAGGGACTTGTGAAAAGAACTTTCACATGCCCCCACACGCAAACACCATGTGTCACTCCCAATTTTTTTTTTTATTCTTTTATTCAATTTTTTTTCTTTTATTCAATTTTTATTCTTTTATTCAATTTTTATTCTTTTAATTACTTTTTATTCTTTTATTCAATTTTTATTCTTTTATTCAATTTTTCATTCTTTATTCACTCTTTATTCAAATTTTTTTATTTTTATTTTTGTTTTGTTTGTTTTCTTCTTTTCGCACTTTGCTTGGGTTTCTCCACGTTCCTCCTAGGTCGATTTCATCTTCTCCAATTCTCTCGAAGAGTTCGTTGTCGCCGTCTTCAATGACATAGTCTGCGTGGGCGTCGTCATCGTCGACGGAGTCACTGCTTACAGTCAGATGAGGGAGAAAAGTTTGATTCGGTAACCCTGTTGCATGTTTTCGGTTTATCTCGTTTTCTTCGGGCAATAAAAAAGAATAATGGGCCGTGAGTCTATAGCCGTATATATCCAGCTGTCTTTTCGTGCGTTCATCAAGTTTTCATACCTCTTACAGGCCACAAAATGCTAACTCGTGATAATATATTTTACCACTCTCCGTTTTAAACGTGTTGGCGGTGACTGTAACGCCTTGTACTATAGAGAGAGAGAGTTTTTTTTTTTTTTTTTTTTTTTTTTTTTTTTTTTTTGTTAATGCGATAAAAATAAATAAAAATAAAGAAATAAAATGTGAATCACCCAACTTACAATATTGTGCAGGGTTCATCTCGCGTTCATATTCCATTTCTCCGTCTTCTACTTCTAATTTTCTTCTTGTTTTCAAAGCTTGGACGTTAGTGCCTGCGTGTGGATAGTTGCTTGGCTGGCAGATCTCTGAGTGTGTGTCTAAAAGATACTAAGTTTCCCGTGATAACCACTAACGTCACGTTGCCATGGCAATGATGATGACTCTTTACTGGGTTTTCCCCCTTGCTTCAGAAACTTCTAGAGGGTTCTTTTGGGTACAGAGTTGTTTCAAAGTGCGACCTTTTGACCTTTGGTTTCGTTGACCTCTCTCTCAGTGACCCATACCAAACCTTCTATTAGGCACTGATGATGATGATGTTTTACTGGGTTTTTCCCCCTTGCTTCAAAAACTTCTAGAGGGTTCTTTTGGGGTCAGAGTTGTTTCAAAGTGCGACCTTTTGACCTTTGGCTTCGTTGACCTCTCTCAGTGACCTTCCCCTACCAACCCTTTTTTTTTTTTCTGAAACGTTTTAAATATGAATTTATATATATATTTTCGTTTTAATAAATTTCTTTTTTTGTTCCTTCTCTCTCAAATTTTTCGTTGTAATGTTGTTTTATTAAACGCCTCGTTTTTTCCGTTTCAGTCATGTTTTTGATACATCTGTTTTATGATA
>JAHWFO010030970.1:611520-721164 GCA_023313115.1 Rhysida immarginata | reverse complement strand
TGTGTTTAAATTTTTTCTTCCTGATTCAATATTGTTTTTTCTCATTGGTATTGGTGCAATAATTTAATTGTTTGAATACAATTACCTGTTTTTCTTTTTCATCCCTTCTAAAATTGAAGTCTGATGAAAACAATCTCGTGTTTGTATACTAACAGGCTACAACTTACCTCCCTCGGCTTTTTTGTAAACACTACTTAATTGTTTTACATTTTCATTTCATTACTTCTGTTTTTACTTTATTTAAATTAATTAATTTCTGTTGAATTTGTTACCATTTAAATAAGTCAATACATAAATAAAAATAAAAAAAATTCAATTTACATAAGACACATTAGTTTAAAGTTTATTTTTTCCAAAAACTGAATTTATACAACTTTAAAATACAATTTTGATACAATTTTGTTACACAAATTTTTTACAATGTCGAATATTTAATCTTAAAATAATAATAATGATTATTTTTAGTCATACCCAAGCTAACCCATATTAACCATAAATACTACAACTTTGACTTGAATATGAAAACTCACTGGTTGTTTTTTAATACTTCGCTGCAATACCCATAAGGGTAACTCTTTGCTAAATTTCCTGAGATTATGAATCGTTTTTGATTTGTACATCTGTAGATTTTTTTTGTTGGTTTATTGTGTAGAGTCGCAGCTGTTTTGTTATGTACTAGATTAAAGGTCACAGGTACTTCGACCGAATTGAGTAAACCCTCTGTTTCACTCTTCACAAGTCCCTCAATCATTGCTGGTTTAAGGATTTCTGATGCATTTCTCGTTAACGTGATACCTTTCACTTTTAGTTCATGAGAACCATCCGAGAAGTACAGGCAGTAATTCTTAGCCCCTGCAACAACTAGTTTCTCGATGTGCACGTTTGATCCGTGTTTTTGAGCAACTTCGTCAACCAGATCTCCTAGATTATGGCCTCTCGGTAGTAAATTAACGTCTTTTGGTTCAAGGTAAATGGCCGAGTCTGTGTCACAATAAAGAGCCCACCTACCCAAGACTTTTAAAATATAATAAAATTCTAACCGGCCATAGGCTGTTACAAACGAGGCGATAACTACATTACCCTTCAAATGAGTGGTTGGATGAGTTGTTTTATATGCCATTAAGATAATGTCCTCGTTTACGATATCGAGATCTGTCACTTCTATTGAAGGGGTGTTAAAAAGTTTATATTATTCAGCGAAACTATCAACAAAAACTGTTTGCTGTTGTTTTGCTGTGTTAAGGCCAAGAAAACCCCACGCGTTATTTAGAGAAAGCTTACAAATACTACGTAAACTGGGGTTTTTTTCAAACTTTGATGGGTTTAGTACGATGCCTTCATTTTCGTACACATCTTTCAAAAAGGCATCTCGCTCGGCTGGAGTGTTGGCATATGGAGGCCAGTCCGAGGCTTGGATTTTGCTTCTAATAAAGGTGTTCACATATTCACTCAAAAAATGTTTCACCCCAGTATCCTTATTGTATACAAATTGTTTGTCATAGTGCCATACCTCATAAATTTTCACAATGGTATAACCTTCTTCTAATGCCTTATAAAACTCGGGGGTGGGCCAGGTCGTGGTCAAGGCCCGTTCTACATCTGTGTGAGGACATAATTTTTTCAACTGTGATTCAACACACGTGCGACAAAGGGGAAAATACAATAGGTTGTTAAAACGATAAGGTAACACAGGTATGAATAAGTTCTTAGGTGGAAGTACGGTGGCTTTGATCAAACCAAAGTATGCAAACAGCTGGTGAGTAAAACCTGCTTTAATTATGAAAGGATGTCCTTTTGAATAATTCTGTCTCTTATTTACCGTGGGAGATATAACGATGTAAAATCCAGATAGGTAAGTCGTTCTGTTTCAGACGCCTCTGTAAAACCAGCTGTGAAATTTTCAGTACGTCCGCCATAAAATCCCTCACGGGGTGAAATGAACGTCTCTGGTCCGAATTGTAGCGTTTCACAGAAATGTTTTAATTCGCTATCACGTTTTAACAAATCAGAAAATTCGCGTTCCTATAATGTTTTGAACGTGTGATCGGGTAGTTCTTTTTTTAAAAACTCCATACGTTCGAGGGTGCATTGAAAATTTTCTGCATTCGTAAGTCGGTTCTCAACACTACGACTCGTGGCAAACGTGCATTTAGGACATGAATGGTAATAACACCCGTAAAATTCATAAACTATCTTTTTGCTTTCACACCAACCGTCCAGAAGATATGGACCGATGTGTTTCTCAGGTCCATTTAGCACTGAAATGATTTGATCATGCGGCAACTTTGATTGCTCCCAAGCAAGCCATTGTAAGGCTTTTTTGCTTTGCCGGTTACGCATTGAGTAACCGAATGGCGGTATCACACCCATTGAATACGGATCGAGAAATTTTTCCCTAAGTACTCTGTTTGAGAAACCCGCGATGGTCACATCACGCCCTAAAAAAGGGTTAAAACCGGTGGAAGACTCCATGATTGTTGCAAATTTCAGACAACCCTCCCTCAGTAGCACAACATCACTAAGACAATACTGAGTTAGTTCGTGCATCATATTCCATCTCTCACCCACACGTAACTTCTCTGTCTTGTACCAAAGTACGAACTCTCTATACATGGATTCTTTCATTTCGTCTGGAGAGTACAGCTCCATTTCCGGTAGTCCACCCTCGTAGTGTAGAGTTTTGTTCAGTAGTGCAAATGGAAAGAAACCTTTCTTATGCTCCTCAATACCAAAGGCGGATGGGAAATCACGCAGAGGTAATGTTATAAAGAATAATGAATCGAGAAAACGGATTTTTGCCTCTTTAACCTCTAACAATAACACCTTTGTACCGCAGTAAATCATGTTAGGTTTGATGCCTTGTTCAAATAAATATTTCATCAGAAAAATATAACCAAAGCCCGATAAATTATGAGCAAATTAAATTGAATTCTCGAAGGTTTGTTGATGTGTTTTAATTTTACTCTTATTCACTGGTTTTGCAAACAAAAAACTCAGGAATTTGGAAATGCATGTATCCCCATAGAAAACCTGTTCGATGTAAGTACCTGAGTCATCGGGATAACTAAGCGCTACAAGCACAGGTAATAATTCACCCGTGTTAAACACTTTGGTTTCCACGTCAAAGTATAGGAGTCTCGGCTGTTTTGCATTGTCTTGCTTTGTTTTCACCGTGTTTATACGTTCCTTACCTGTAAGCACGTAACAAAGACCGCCTTCATGACTCCCATTACAACGACTGCAATATTTCGGATCACAATGATGATTTTTTTTCACTTCATAAATCTTTTTACATACAGTACATCTGTGATATGCATCACAGGGTTTGTTACAAATGGATGGGTCTCGATGTACCCTAAAACAAGGCTCCCCTTTGAAGAAGCGATTACATTTATCACAGCACACATAAGTACATTTGACTCTCCGCGTATGTTGACCACCACACAGGTTACACCTGCCTCCACACAAATGATATTTTTTGTCTCTAGAGTTGTGAAAAAGGACACCGCAGCACTCACAAAAACCTCTTTTCCTGTAAAAACCCTGTAAATTTGTGATCACGTCATAGTGGATCCCGGTACGTATAAGATGTAACGTATGCTTAGGTCTCGGGTTTAGAAATTGAGAGGGGTAAAACAATTCCTGAATGTTTGCACAGGTATGCACAACAATCTCATACTCAGGTGCCAGTATTGTTTGAAATTTCTCTAAACTCTCAGTTGTACCAGGCTGGGCCATGTCTACACCAGCCTGGACGCACAAGTCCAAGGCCTTATTTAGCTGACGAATGCTACTTGGCTTGCTAATAACATTATAAACTTTTGTATACTCCTTGATTAATTACTCCTTACCTTGTTTACGAGCAGCACACATTTTAGCATGAGCAATCGCAACGACTAGAACTCTAGGGAGACAATAAACATCAAAGTTTCTGATCACCACAACAGATGATTTCCTTGCGAGATGATCTGTCACTAATACAGTTTTACTATCAGTTGTACCTGTGGCTGGTATGGGTTTTTGTAGAAGTACAACATAGATATCCAGCAACTCATCCATCATCAAGTTCTGATGTGATTGATCCAAGGCCTGTATTGCATCAAACAGCATTTTACTACTGAAACTACTGACCTTACCAAAACGTAAATTTACAGGATCATTTAGAGAGGGGGCCCATATACAAATTCTCGCATGGTCATAGACTGGGTTGTTATTCCTTAATATATGCTCAAAAACCCAGTCCAAAATTAACATTAACACCGAGGGTACTTCTGTTATTGCAAGTCTTTTCATTCCTTGAAACGTTAATGCATATGTGGTTGTCTTAACATTATATTTACGGGAATACGCAGAGCCGCATTCACGCAACGTATAAAAAGCTCCTAGGTCCGAGTTTATTGGATGCTCAGTATGATTAATACCTGGGATTGATAAGGAATGCTCAGTAGGCGTTGTTTGAGTATTCGGCCTGGTTATACCAACAATTGCTTTGATAACCCGATAATTGAGCTTGTAAGGGGTGGGTTTGATATCGGGGAGTTTACAGATTTCTTAGTAAAACTAGCCTGTTGAGCCGCTGAGGTCGTTGGCTTGCCTGCATTAAAAGCAGTGTTGGTCCGGGCAGCAAACCCCTTATGCTGATCACCGGGTGTTGACGCAGCCTGTGTCACACACTAACCTCTTTAATACTTAAGGGAGAGCTTACGTCTCTTCAAACGCCAATCAGGTTGAGGTACGCCTGTTCTTTTACAAGTTTGTGAACCCTCGCGACAATCGGTTAAAGACCTCTGTTCTGATGGCCCGGGTTGGTTTGATGGTAAATAAGGCTGTGGAGTTTGAGCTGATTTTTTTGTTAGGATTGCGTGGTCGCATAGAACATTCATCGCCCTCAACCTCATCCTCATCATTTGTCTGTGTCCCGAGACCTTGAACAGATTGAGATTGTAGATGATTTACCTGGTTTAAGCAAAGATTGAGCGGTTGACTCTGTGTTAAATTATAATTATACAAACATAAATCTAAAGCCTTGCTTTGCGTTAGCTGTGTATGTACCTCAGACCCCAAATCAGTAGTTAATTGATCAAGTACACATAAATTTAATGGTATGTCAGACATTATGTTTAAATTTTAAAAAAATAACCCCGTAAAAACTTGTATTTTTTTTAAAAAAAACAAAACACCCGCTCAGTAAATAAACAAATCAAATCTGATTTATGAACTAAGAAGTAAATGGTACCATTTAAAAGTTTCAAAACAGTGTATGGATATAGAAAAAAGTCAGATATTTTTTTTTTATAAACCTAAATGTGATTTATTAAAACCCCAAAATGTAAATGCAACCATTTAATTACAACCAACATAGTAAAAACTTGAAAGAAGCCATTTAAATTTTTTTTAAAAAGGAACCAATTTTTAAAAATAGCCCGTATTTAAAACACCCTGTAAACAAAAATTCGTATCATACCCTTATGAAAGATACAATTCACTGTAATCTTAATGTAGTGGTTGATTTCAAAAACTTTTTCACGTATAGCACAAATAGAGTCTGGTGGTATGTTGTTTTTCTCTAGTTTACAAATGGTAACTAACTCAGCAAAGTACAACAGTTTAGGGCGAAATTCTACTGTTTTCATACAAATAGTATTAATCGTTCTTTTGTTCCTAGACAATGAAAAAAGTGTGTGCCATCCGATTGTTTTTCGAGCAGTGCAAAACTTAATTGTGTTGTAGTACGATGACTAGCCAGCTCGATAAACTAAAAGGTATTGGGGTAAAACAAAAAAAACAAGCTTAAACAGGTGAACAAAGAAATAGAAAAACAGAATAGAGTAAAAAACACACACACACACACACAAACACACATACACTTTTAAATTGTAAGAAGGCATCAACAACAACTCACATAATGACCTGTGGTTAGTCCTTCTGAATCTGGGAAAAATGTTACTGACTGTTGACATAGAGCTTCTTGTGATTAGGTTTAAAAAAGTGTGGAAAATGTATACGCATCAAGGCGAAAAACTTGTATTCCCAGTCATTCGCTTCATCGTTAATTAGATGAGATTTCACTATGAAGTCTGATGGTGTGACAAAAAGACGTCCCATTTTAACACACACGTTCGGTAATGGTTATTAGATGATAGACTTTGCAAAATATATGATACGAGTCAGGTAAATCAACCTTTAAAAAGGATTGTTGGATTTCGTAGGCAAAGGTTTCGAGATCTTCCATTTCACTCAAACTAGATAACGTACAACGCGTGCTGCCCCCACGGCCATATTTTGCAACAGTTGTTTGATACTGGAAAAAAGAAACATAGGGACATTCTTTATAGTAAGTACAAGCTGGTAATACGTATTCCAACAAACGCGTAGTAAGACAATGTCTGTCATTGAGTGTTTTCACATAAAGCTTAACTTGAACATAAGCAAAAACGGTCTCACAAGTTTTTAATAATGCCAGTATACAATCAAGCTTTGATTGAGCCATTTCTCTACAATTTTCAAGCACTTGGTAATCAGGACTTCGTTTAAAGAGGCTATTACCCGTAAGATCTTTAAATCCCTGTCTATAAAACGCGAAGCGTTTAATACATTTTTTCAATACGTTAACTCGTATAGTATAGACAAAGCGCTGGTATTCAGTTTTGCCGTTGTTGAGAAAGAGAAAGAGAGGATACACGCCATTCAGAGATTGAAGACACGAAAGCTCCGTTGAAATATAAGAGAAAAAAAAAATATTTACCAGTTTTGATGGATTTCGGCCGACTGTCTTGTCCACACGTGTGTTATAAGTTGGGTCTGCGAATTCAGAATCGATTTCATCCTCTAAATCACAGGATTCGTCCGTACACAATGGAGCAAATAGGTCATCCAACGTCGGTTTATTGCCCTTGATCCCTAAAGGTTCTACAGCTGGTTGTGTGTCTTCTGCTGTTGTTGCAGAGGTCAGTAGAGACAGACTACGATGACGCTTGATTGGCGTGACACATCGAGGTATGGGCCTTCCAGTAATTGTCAGATAATGTAATGGTTTATGACGCTAAAACAATAAAAAATACATATCATTAACCAAGGTCAACACAAGTAAAAAAATAAATAAAGCCCTAGCTCATATTCAACAAGAAGCTCTTAAGCAACATTCAAATCATGTATATATTTTTTTTTATAATAACATGTGACACGCAGATAAATTCCCCCGCTTGTACGGAGCCCTTAGAATTTGGAAAGGTACCACTAGAAACCTCCGTAGAATCGTCGTTCACCTGAAAGCGAAAAACAAGTCCAGGAATCAAAAAAAAAAAAAAATTAAAAAAAGTAAACCGATAAAAGAAACAATCCATACGAATACGACAAGTAGATGTAGAGAAGGAGTTTGTGAAATAAAATATTTCACAAACTTATCCATTTTTTCCAGATAGTAAATTATGAAGTATATATTTCATGAAAATTGTTTAAAAGACAAACAATTATACACTCCACAGTATCAATTTTATATACAGCATGACCCGCTGTTGGATTCCATTTTTAAAAAGAAGAAATTGAAATATAAGATATTCAAAGGGCCAAAAATACAGTAACGGGAAATACGGTTGAACTATTTCAAGGTCTGAACACAATTTTTATTCGTAATGAAAATGACTTAAAATAATAAAGAGGATTTGAAACAGATTTTTTTTTTAAAAATAATTTATCGAATATTTCGGGAAGCATCGATAATTTCTATCGAATATTTCGGGATGTATCGAAAGTTTTTAGCAATTGTTTCCTCCCAATCGCGCAGTACCACCGTTATCTTTCGTCGCTACTTTTATAGGCTTACCATAAACTTAAATAAAAATAATTACCAGGTGTGGTGATGAAAGAGAACGATAGAATCCAGGTCTCGGTGAAAATTCATGTGAAATAGAAGCGTTTTGAAGATCTGTTGCATTCTGTGATCCCACTAGGTATAGGGAGATAGGCCGATAAACTATTTTAGTTTTTAGACAAAGAAAAGCCCCACCGTCATGTTAAAACGTGTAGGAAAAAAAACAAAAAAAAATAAACAAAGCAACAAAATTTCACTTACTTCTTATTATTACATGGGGTACTTGTCTCAAACGTTAGTTTTAGAGAGCGAAATGAAAACGCAAGGGCGGGACACAATGAAAAAGCACGTGCGCAGAAAAAAACTAAGAAGAAAAAATAAAACGAATCAAGAATGCAACCGTACAACTTAAGCGTTGTTAACATTTAATCATAATAAAAACAAAATAGTCACCTGTAATAATCAATAGAGTATCAATCACTCAAACAAATTAAAACGGCCTAGGGAGGCTGTACAAAACAAAGTAACGATAGCGGTAATTAAACTCTCGTAAATTAAGAAGTGGCTTAAGAAAAAACGAATAGATTCATTTTCTAAGAAAATAAAAAATAAATATATATACTTACAGGGAATCGCTGAAGCTGACTGGTATTGAAAACAAGGAATCAAAAACGAATTCATAAGAAAGCACTAAGCCACGCACTTAATGGCCGCCTTTTTACAAAGAGAAAAGAACGAGGAATGAAAACATAACATGGAGGACGTCAAAACCAGTACAGAGGGCCTTAATCCAAAAATTAACCAATCACAACACAGAAGACACATTCAAGATGAATGAGGAAAGAACCCAATCAGCAAACGCAAAACAAAACACCAAGGCGAAAGGCAACATGTGACCTAGAAAACAGAAGAAGGAAGTTGACATGCCTGAACAAAGACTTTTTTTTTTTTACCTCCCCTAAAGGAATGTGAAAAGGAGATGGGAGGTGGCAAGTAAAAAAAACGAAACAGAATTACAAAAGACGTACTTTGAATGAAATTTTTTAAAAGAAAACCATATAAAACGGACAAACAAAACCGAAAAATTATTAGAAAATCAAACTGAAGTAAAAACACTAACAAAAATAATAAAACACAAAAGAAAAAACATTATAAAACTGAACGGGTTTGCTTATGAAAAATGTAAAAACTGTGAACGGGATTACTTATGAAAAACGAAAACAAGAATACGTGTTTATTTATTCATTTATTTATTTATTTATTTATTTATTTATTTATTTATTTATTTATTTATTTATTTATTTATTTTATTGATTTAGTTTATTTATTAAAAAACGACAAGAGCTAGTATTCCTTCATTCAATAGACAAAGCATACACAACCCACTACAAAGTCAAAAGTACTGACCTGTATTTTTAACATCAATATCTGTTGTACAGAATGAAAACAAACGTTTTTTAAAGATTTAATTTCATTTTTTTATGAATGCACTTTGACAAAATACACAAGTTTTTTAAACGTATCTTAAAAGAATAGATTGAAAACGTACATCTGTAATTGTTATTTGTTTTGGCTGGAAACAGCTGATGCGGATTCTAGTCTTCATTACAAACAGATAAGAATGAAATCAGCTACAGAGATAGAAGTAGAGAGGCGAAAAACGTTCATTGACGTATTTGTACAGAATGTAAAAATGGACTATAAATAGTAAAAAATATGCTGGAAATGCCATAAAGTTAGGAAAACCACTCTAAAAAATTTGAACTTTTAAGAGAATTCACTTATGAGAAATCTATCCTATGTACAGATTTCACAAACGCGAAATCTCGCCCGCAATCAAAATCGGTAGAATGAAAAAACGTACCCAAACATGAAAACGACTATAACAAAAACAAACGCACATCTCGGGAAAAACTTTTTGCTGCATGGATGAATTTGTTGCATGGATGATTTTGTTAACAATGGTTTTATGAATTTGTTATCATAAAACAGATGTATCAAAAACATGACTGAAACGGAAAAAACGAGGCGTTTATTAAAACAACATTACAACGAAAAATTTGAGAGAGAAGGAACAAAAAAAGAAATTTATTAAAACGAAAATATATATATAAATTCATATTTAAAACGTTTCAGAAAAAAAAAAAAGGGTTGGTAGGGGAAGGTCACTGAGAGAGGTCAACGAAGCCAAAGGTCAAAAGGTCGCACTTTGAAACAACTCCGACCCCAAAAGAACCCTCTAGAAGTTTTTGAAGCAAGGGGGAAAAACCCAGTAAAACATCATCATCATCAGTGCCTAATAGAAGGTTTGGTAGGGGTCACTGAGAGAGAGGTCAACGAAACCAAAGGTCAAAAGGTCGCACTTTGAAACAAGTTTTTCAAATTAAAGGGACACCACCCTAATTAAAGGGCTAACGCCCTAATTAATCAACCAACACCCAAATTAATCAACAAACACCCAAATTATCAACCAACACCCTTATTAAATGACCAACGCCCTAATTAAATGACCAATGCCCTAATTAAATGACCAACGCCCAAATTAAACGACCAACGCCCAAAAAAGGGGGAGGGGAGGACGTAGATTGGATGGAATAAACCACGCCTTCCTCATTAATATGCGCATAGTTAAGGACTTCTTCTAATAACAAGTATTGGTGAGAGAAACTCTGCAACTAAAACAGAGGAAGCTACACGGGCATTTGAAGCATCTGAACAGCGTGAATTTCTAATAGAGCGTAAGGGTATGAAAGCTTCCACATCAAGCGTAAGAAAAACTTGAGTCTAAAGATCTGTTGATGCTCTGCAGTGGTGATGCATGTCAAGAAGAGTTTATATCCTGTTACATCACCTAGACTTCCTGGTTTTCGTATTTTTCTTGGAATGGATACTCCCTTTGCTCTGTGTTGTTCTGATTGAGTTATAATCTAACCAATTGGAGTTATTATCTAACCAATTTTTATTTATTGATATTGTTCTCTTTACCAACAGGTGTAATTATCAAGGGCAACGCTGGGTACTTCTACTAGTATTAACTGTAATGATATCACTAAATCATATACCTGTTGAAACCATTGCCATCATTAATTTTATGTACTTATTTATTGCTATTAAAGATAAGAATAATGGTTGCCAGTGCTTAAAGGAATTTTCACCAAGGCCCTGAGGACAAAGTCAAAAAGACAAATTATAATACGAAAGCACATAAGAATACAATATAATTAAATATTAATGAACATAATGATGAATTATATAATTTCATAAAAGACCAGGTTGTTATATTTCATAAAAGACCCAGTTATTTCATAATTATTATAAAGAAAAATAAAAATTTCTTACCCTGACGTAGATATTAAAACAAGAAAAAATTTTAGTTAATATATTAAAATTGAAGCAAGGAATATAAAGCAACTCTCGTTTTATAAACCGCTTATTCCGGTTAACGTTTAAGTAAACCAAACAAAAGGATTTATATCTTTCCATTAATGATGTTAGAAGCAAATTTTAAAAACTCAGCATGAAAGATGTCAACATACTGACAGATGTTCAAAGCTTGCATTTGCATGATTGCCCTCGATGTCGAAGCTCTTATACTTTCTTGCTCTATTCGAAGCTCCCCTTGTTAAGATGTTCCAATCCCCGTATAGGGAGCTCAAAGAAGATACGTCTGACCCTATGCCTACTCAATAGATGCTGCCTTGTTCTTCCAATCAATGCATCGTCATTTAATGCTCATTAATAATAATTCTTGGGAACGAACTTTCAATCATTCTATTAGCAGCATCTGACTTCCCAAATATTCAAATTCACACTTAATATATACAAATATATTTTTATGAAATGTTTGGATTGTTATGCTCTAAAATAAGCTATGTGATACACCAAAGAGGTTTGGATTCTGTTTTTTTGATTAAATTTTGAAATATCTTAAAAATAAACACGTTAAAAAGCTTTGAATTAATGCAGTAAAAATTCTTATTGAAAATCCTAAAAAACAAATTTAAGGTTCACAATAGATAGAACTCTTCATGTATGCCACTGCTATTCTAAATGTTTTCTTATTCACTTAATCTTACTTTAGATGTGCATTTGACATTCTTGCAATTCCCTCTCTTCTCTCGATTTTTTGAAACATAATTGGCCATTCGTCACTTTATGTAGTCTAGCAGTTGCCTGTTCTTCTATTGATATGCTCACCATTTGCTCAAAACAGCACGGAGCTAAAGGAATGCTTCCTCTTTCGTCTTTCCCCTCTTTCTGAATAGTCTGCTAACTCTCCATTATCTCCAGTTACCGATCATTTTAAAGGTTTTCAATAGACGGATATATACGAGAGAAGAAAGAGACACAAAAACCCTGGAATAGAATAAATGTTATTAATTAAAAATTAAAAAGACATTAAATAATAATTAATATAATATAAAAAATTTTTAAATAATAAATATCAAAAGAAAAAGCTGACGTTTCAGAGAGAGAGAGAGACTATTCTTTATCAAAACAAAAAAGATAATTCTCGAAAAGCAAAGATTATTAGAGAATTATCCCGAAGTTATGAAAGGAGTCTTGAGGACGACTTTATATATAGTTATCATTGGGAATAGCAGTTTTGTATTGACTGAAATACTAGAAGAGAACAAATGGGAGGCCAGGAAAATAAAAGACTTTTTGGGATAGGACTGAAAAGAGGACAAATAGGAGGAGATAGGAGGGCAGCGAAAAAATGCATTAGGATAATACATACATAATTAAAATGACAGAAAGTTCAGGGTTCTTACATTCTCGAAAGTGAAGAAATTGTGGGAAAATGAAAAATTAACTGAGAAAGTCAAGGAAGCAGGGATTTGTCAATGAAACGAGACAGTTTCTGGGAAATGTAAGGGCAATGGATTATACTAGACACATTACGATATTAATCGAATAACTAACTAATAAACCGAAGTACGATGGATGATTAAAATTTAATAACATTCCATTCTACCAGAACCACCATAAGTTTCTTTTAAACCCACATCTTGTTTTAAAGATATTCTGGTCCATGCTGCTATTACTAAACCACGCGCTTCTACTAAGGAATATTCTCCTTGCAATGAAAAACTTTGTGGCATATGCCAATTTCCTAACCCTGTCATCTCTGTTTCAAGTAGTTCTTTCTCCTTTTCTCTCAGGATAAACTAGAACCTAACCTGCACATCTCACAACCTTATGTACCTGTTACATTGCATGATTTGTCATAAACAGTATGTCGGTGAAACGGGTAATACCCTATGTACCATATTCGCCAGCCTTAGGCAGACACCCCTACGCTAAATACGTTAATTCTCCTGGCCACTTTTTGCATGGCATAAGCCTTTATATTCTTCGCAACAACTTTCGTATCAAAAAAAAATTGAAAGCCATTTGAGTCTTTTTTATTTGGAACTTGTAAACATAAGTAACAGTCCGTTACTATAATTATCATCAAGATGAGATAGATACCATTACAATATATAAACACACCGGATAAATATTTAGTTAATTATTGGTTGCATATCACTTTGTATGCAAGCATCCACGTCAAAAGCAAGGTTATTGTGAAATTTATATTTCTTTATTGTTTATACTGTCTGCAAGTCTCAAACTTAAATTACTTGTTACTTTTTTATCCTAATAAAATCTATTTTTTTCTTTTGAATAACCCCTAGAGATATGGCAGGGGAAAAGTGTTTCTTGTTAAGATTTAATCTTATGATAAATAGTCTAGAGATTGTTCTCAGATCAATATTAGAAGGGTGAAAACAATTTTGTTCAGTGGTTTATTTATTTGTTTTCAGTAACAGAATAACAATCAGTTTAACTTCTAAAGATATTTCTAACTAAAGTTTTGCTACTTAAGAGGAGCTCTTTTGCGCCAGCATACTGTGACGGATGGAAACAGAATGACTATTTCTGTAACAAAAGTTTTTTTGTTAAAATATTCAAAGTTTCCAGAACAAACATGCTAAAACGAATTACGTTATAGCTAATATGATAAATGCAATCGTTTTAGCGATCTTGCAAAAGGGCGACGGCGAGCTAAGACTCACTTATTAAAAAGGACGAATCGAGTAAATTCTGAACGAACCGAAAATCTCACTCCCTGAAGAAAGGACGTGTACTGAGTCAGAACCTATAGGGATGAAGTTTTACAACTTTGCAACGAAGATTGAATGGTCGAAGTAAAGGTAAAACAGCTTAACTAGTCCGTGATCTGAGAAAAATGCTTAACGAAATGATATTGGGAAAAGGGCAAGAGATGACCGATCCACACCAGATGGGACCAGCAATAAAAATTTGTTTGGTAATAAAAAATTTTTCTCTTTTGTTCCCCCCCCCACCCCTCACCACGGAACTTGTACTTTCGTTTGTGATTAGTCAAAAAAATTTCCTGTTAACTGCTTCCCATTTTTGATGCTTCGAATCTGATTGTAACTGCTTTGCTGTAGACTTTTCGTTCGTTTAGTCTGCGTGCATCTCCTAGGCCGTGCGTCGTTCTTTTTCTGCTCAAAGCCTTTGCGGCACTGTGCCTTCATTTTTCATTTTCGTCCGTGACATTTTCTTGGATTTCATTTCCCGTTTAATAAAAATACTTGTGTCCGTGTCATTTTCTGCCCGAACGTTAACCTGCTTTTTACCATTACTTTCTTTATTGTTGTTTATATGTTTATTATCAACAATGCGTGAATGAGGAATCGATCTTGAATGGACAGTTGTTAAGAAGATAAAGAGATGAAAGGAAACAAAAGAAGAAAACAAGGACATTCCAAAAACAGACATTGCGGAAGCGCCTTGCCCTTACCATTTCGTTGAAAACTATTCTCATTGTACCAAAACAATGGGGGCGTGAGAACGGAACCTGTCCTTCTCACGGACTGATATGTCTCTCCAAGAACATTACAGAAACTTAACCTGACTGTTGACCATTTCCAAAACACCTATAAGAGCATTCACTTTGCATATGCTAACACCCATTCATTATCTAATAAACTTATTGAACCTGAAATCTACCTTCAGACTGCCAATGTCCAAACATAATTAACTGCCAACATCGACACAAAATATATCTTCCCTGACTTCCTTACTATCAAGACAGTAGATTGTCCAATGAGAGGTGGAGGTGTTACCTTACTAATGAAAGAATATATTCAAACTAACGTTATCTCTAGTGCTTCAACTCAAAGATTTGACCATCAACTAGTCGAATGCAATTTAATAATGTTAAAGTCAGAAACTTAACCATTTACCGACCCTGTCATGCACTTATTTAACAAATAATTGAACTTATATACTCGTTAGACGTAAATTATTTCCACGAAATCATTGGAGATCTAAACGTGAACTTTTTAAAGAATACGTTAGAAAGGCGACTCTCATAGAAGATTGTGAATTATTACACCTTATACCTATAGTCAATAAGCCTACTCGAATTACCAGCAAAACTGCCACGACTTTTGGCCAACTGTTCGTTTCAGGTAGAAGAACGACGATGATAATACGTTGACTATATTGCCCATATGTGACCTTTATACTATTTCGGTAAAACTTAAGATGAATCAACCTAATTATAATAGGAAACTACTTCTAAAGACTTATAAGAATTATTACAACTTTAATCC
Source organism: Rhysida immarginata (assembly GCA_023313115.1). NCBI lineage: Eukaryota > Metazoa > Arthropoda > Chilopoda > Scolopendromorpha > Scolopendridae > Rhysida > Rhysida immarginata. The sequence goes on along the minus strand of JAHWFO010030970.1, from coordinate 705,723 downwards.
TATTGACTACTCCCAATTTAGACAACGTGAGCAGTCGCACGACTGGCCGAAATATTTGAAGTCAGTTCTCCAGAGACAAAGTAATGTTACTAATCTCCTTAACCTGTTGATAGATGCTGGAATGACGAGACAGACATGTGTTAAATCCACCCAGTAAAATCTCTGGTGGAAGAAGATCCCACAAACCGGGAAAGTACAAAAGAGCCTTTATATACAATATGTTGAAAATGGAAGTGACACTACACTAAAGCAATTGAAAGAATTCAACAAAGAATATAAACAGAAAATCCGGAATGCAAAAACACACAATTTGTTGTGGCAAAAACCATTTTGACCTGTGGAAATTTGTGAGGAGCAGGCAGAAAAATAGCAGCCAGAAACTGCCAGCAGAAAAGGCCATAGAATACTTACTACAGAATGGAATCCCCTAAACATCTCCCGACTTATTACTATGCAAACGACGTGTCAAAGTAATGAAATTGAATTCCAGTTACCAGCCAATCTCCCGCAAGAGATATACTGCGTTATGAAATTCTTGGGGTCAAGACAAAATGCAAATGACGACATCTCTAATCACAAATGCTTAGTAACTGGGATTATTACGGAAATTGTCATCTTGCTCACCTTCTTTCAAATATATGGGATACGGGCCAATTCCATTTCTTAATTAAACAAGACTTGATATGTACTATTTTTACTTACTTACTTTTCAAACCCGCTTATCCGTTAGGGTCGCGGGGGCAGCAGCCCAATGGAAGATCTCCAGTGGTCGCGATCTTCCGCCATCAGGCGCATGTCCTACCTGATAATATCCAAGCGACTCGAACCCAGATCCTCCATGTAGTCTAGCCACCTGGTTTTAGGCCGACCCCTTGGTCTCTTACCCACCGGCTTGGAAAATAACAACTGCCTAAGAAGACTAGTTTGCGGCATCCGTAACACGTGGCCATACCAGCGCAACTGAGATCTCTCAATGCGGAGAAGTAACGGATCAACACCTAAAGATTCCCTTATTGTGTGTCATTCTATCTAGTAAGGTAACACCTCCCCCACTTCTCAGAAATCTCATTTCAGCCGCTTGTACCCGCGATCGCACTCTTTCGGTCATTACCCAAGCCTCATGAACATAGGTGAGAATGGGGACAAAGATTGATTTGAAGATGGAGAGCTTGGCTTTGTTACTCTTTTTATAGAGGGAAATAAGCAGGACCTAATGAACGATCACCCGATTTCGTTATTACCAAGTACAATCAAAATTATTGAAAATATAATCTTCAAACCAATGATTCAACATTTATGGAATCGAGATGCCAATGCAAAGGCAGATCAGAAACCTCTCCCCAAGACCAAGTGCTATACATATTGATGGAAGCGATCGAAGCTGTGGATTAGGATCAAACTTTTGTAATCCTAACTATGGACATAGCGAAAGCCTTCAATACGATTTCAAGAGAACAACTCTACAAAGAACTAAGAGGTTTATGGTATATCTGATCAAACCTTAATTTTAATTCGCAATTGTTAGAACTGTCTAATCACTGACACCACACATTCCTCCAGCCTTCGATACGAGGCATTACCAAGGATCCTCAATAAACCATATTTTATTTGCTACTTTCTTGTCATCTTTAGCTGAACTATCACTGAATCCTCTATAAGCCTTTGTTGACGACATCATTTTGACAAAATCGTATGATGGACCTTCGGAATTACAATTGACCCATTTTATCAGTGGCGAAATAGACACCTACAAACATCGTTTGAACAAAGTTGCATGGCCATAAATAAAGACAAAACGACAACTTTTATAATAGCAAGAGAAAATACCTCTTCCTGAAGTTTTTAGATAATATTTTGACAACCACCTAAATTTCTTTGCTCATATTGAAAGTCTTATTGCAAACTTAATAAACTACGTTATCTGGTGAGGAGATTGCGATCAACTCTTACAAGAGATGAAATGTTAGTAGTTCTGATGTCTAAAAAAATCTCCAAGATCCTTTAGGGTCTGCCCTCGTGGACTATTTCGCACAAATTCACCCAGAGCAGACTTAAATTGGCTTATAACAACATATTACTAGTCGTATTAAATTAAAGTGACATAAAATTACGCAAATATGCAAGGGTTTGATTATATTTACCCTTGATTCGATAACAGCCTTGTCAAAGTTACATGAAATCATAAAAAGCTTTTAACTGTGACACCAGCGCACTTAAAACATGGCTTCAGATTCAGAAAAATCAATGCTATTACTGTTACAACCACTTATTATAATTTCGTCTTTTCAGAAGAAATATTTTCCTTATACTACAGTTAAATTGTACAACGATATCCCTTTAGCACTCCGTCTTAATATATGGAAGTGTGATATGAAGACATGCAAAAAAGACAGGAAACATTCTTATTATATTATTACGAAATATGTCACTGCAAGTCGAAATAAAAACTAATGTCAGTATTGGAAGGTCCGCCGAACCTAGTATTCGAAGGGAAAGAAGACCCGGCCTATCGTTGGAACTCGCACCCGTTGTTGTTACCAGCAAATGGTGATGAATCAGCCAAGCTGCACCAAGAGTAAGTGTATTTTGTTTATTCCTTTATGGGGCCTCTTCTCTGCTAAAAAGAAAAGGTAATTTTAACGAAACACAAGCAGAATCTTGCACTCGGTTGTTGTGAAAGCATAACATATCGCACTAAAGAAATTAAGTAATGAAAAACCTCTCTTACCTGCGAAACAAGATGATATTCCCTTAGGCAGTCTTTAGCCTAGAATAAAAAAGCCATTGAAAGGAGTTTAGAATCGGCAGCATCCCATTATTATGATTTCTATTTAACTAAATCGCTCGAGATGATTCGATTTAGTTTTCGTTTCAGAGCCAATCAGGTACGACTGGGCGAGGTTGCTGCACGCCTGCCAGCTCTTCACACTCTGCTACCTATTTTAGAGTTTTGTTTTCTGTTGCTTGGAACTATTGAGGTGTTATTTTTGACGAAACACCATCCGTCCGGGACTGCCGTTCCGTCGATGTCAAATGGATACGTGGGTAGCTTGCGGATGTTAGTTAGCTGTTCTGGGTCCTAGATGTGTTAACTTTACTAACGTTACCCCATTCCCGAACCTGTATGTGACCGGTTGCCAATTCCTTCCCCCCCCCCCTTCCACTCGTCGGCACTGGTCTTCGCCTGGCCCTTAACCACTTTTTGAATCTATATCCCTGCGCAACAGCTGACGTTCCGTTGTACCCAGTCCCTGGAAATAAAAATAAAAAAAGAAAGAAAATATTATTAATTAAGAGAGTCCTTATGGTTATAAGTATGGCCCCAAAAAAGGAACTTACCTCTAGAACTTCATTTCCTTCATCTCCGCTACCCCCTAGAGTGAGAATTGCACTTTACCAATATGACTCAATCAATATTTTCACTAGATAACCGTCTATTTAACTTGAAGGAAAATAAAACAAGGAATGAGTTTTTGACAAAACTTTTAAAACCGAACAATTAGTATAAAACTGAAAAGAAATTCCAACAAAAATAGTATTGATGTAATCTTACCTCTAAATAAGCTGCAGGAGGAGAAAGAATGACTGTAATTTGATAATTCATTTAATTCGTTTGGTCTGTTATAATCTTTTTATTATTTATACGGTCTGCAGGCCTCAAACGGCAGTTATTTGCTAATAAAATCTATTTTTTTTATTTTGAATTGCGCCGGGGAAACGTGTTTCATGTTAAGATTGTACATTATGATGAATAAAGAAGAGCTTGTTTTTAGATCAACCTTCACCAACATATTAGGAAGGTGGAACTAACGGTTTATTTATTTAGTATCAGTAACAGGACATCACTCAGTTTAACCTCTAAGGATATTCCAAACTAAGCTTTTGATTTTTCAGAGTAGCTCTTTTGCGCCGACCTATTATGATGGACGGACACACAACGACTATTTCCGCTACAATATGTAAACATTTATAAATATGTATTTACACAAATAGTAAACATTCTGCTATGGTAAATAAGACAATAACCCAATAAAATACCACTAGGTTCCTCTATCTATCAATTTAAACAGATAAATAAAATACGCATTTGGTCACAGGGCATAACTCTTACCTGCACTGGTATTAGTTGGTCGGGTGATTGCGTTGTAGATCTTGCTTCCGTCCGGGAATTTTCATTATTTTGTAAAACTTTCAAACCTTTGAGTTCTGCGAATGAGGTTCTTATAAACCAATTGATAATTTTTTTTATTAATGAATTTTTTTAGAAATTTTCCTATTCATCAATGTCAATCAATTTAAATCGGAAATTTAACTTATACACCTGGTTGAACTTTCGCTTGAGAGAACATAGAAAGCCATTCTCATGAGATTCGAGAGAAGAGTTGGATAGACTGCAACATGTTTTCCAGGAAATTCTGGATGGCTAAGTTCTAGGACCGATTTACACCGCCTGCAGAACTCTGATAGAATTAATAATTAAAAAGCCGCTAGCCTATGGATGAGGCACGTCTCATCTTTGGGGATAGACTGAATCTCACCTGTCGAGTTTGCATAGTTATATGAGTCCTGAATCGTATAAGAATCACGTGACAACCTTGTAAACGTCATGTGCTAAATCTGAAGGGTTCACTTAAGAGGTCAATTTGAGTTTATTTTGGACTCCTTACTCTCTATCCATCCAACTGACTGTCTCTCTCTTAGTAACTCTGAGGCAAACTGTGCGCCGCCTGCGTGGACAGAAGTCTCTTTCATCACAAACCATTAAGAGTTCAGATAGGAGTATATTGCATAGATAGAAAACAATGCATTGCATCTCTTCCCAACGCTTTGACAGCAACAACTGAGGCAGATGACGTGCACCTTGCGGCAGAGAATAATGACAGTAGTATCATTGAAGCAGAAGCCCGGTGGGCAATTAAGTTCCTGAAGACCAGCAAAGTCGCAGGTGATGATGAAATCCGGTCTGAGATGTTAAAGGCCTTAAATCATGATATTATCTATAGCTGACTCGGGTTTGTCAGGTTGCTTGGAAATCAGGCCAGGTCACTAAAGAAAGGCAGGCAGGAATTGTGATCCCTGTCTTCAAAATGGGAGAATATAGAGATTGCATTAAACTATCGAGGCATTCCTGGAAAAGTGTACGCTAAATGTCTGGAGAAGAGAGGTTGGGAAATATTCGAAGCATGACGGATCACATCTTTGCTCTTAGGAAAATCTTTGAGGAATCCTGGGAGTAAGCAAAAAGTAGATGTTTATAATTATGATTATCTGAAGGTCACATTTATTAAATTATATCAACAATAATTCTTTCTATTCTAGAGACAGATTAAATTGTCTCTCCTAAACTTGGTTAGATAATTCGAATTTGGATCTTGCTACGAAAAGATATCCGATGGATCGTTCAGCTAATTGTATTGCTCACCCTTGTAATCTCAAATATTCTTCTAATAAGTTTAATTATGTTCATCAAAATATAGATATTGTGAGAGTCAAATTATCTTCCAATTTATACTTTGACCTCAGATATTCCCTTAGCCCAATTTTATTACCCAATATATACTTTTTCAGCAGAACTACGATTTTTTTTTACTGAATTTGATAATTATCTCGATTATTTAGAAGGTAAAATTAAGATTTTAAGAGATATCAACGTTCCTAAGAAATTCAGCATTCATTCGTACTCTCATAAAAAACGCTGGTTTCTTATACGACAAAATTTTAACAATTATAACTCAGTAGATGATCATAAAAATGACTGTCTAGCCCAGTGGTTCCCAAACTTTTTAAGCCGGGGCCCCCCTGATGCTCCAGAAAATTTTTCACGGCACCTTATTAAAGCACCTTATTAAATAACACATCATAAAGCTCCCTTATAGTTGGCTGCCGCGGCCCCTGGTGAACCAGTTAGGGAATCGTTTAGGGCACTTTAGGAATCACTGGTCTAGACAAAGTCTATAATGAATGTAAAAAGGTCTAGTTTTTTAAGCAGAGAAAATAAGGGGACATTCAAGGAATACGTCAGGCTCTTTTTGGCCATTTTAAATCCCCCCTCGCCCCCATGTCAAGCCGTGTCACACTTTTTATACCCCCGTCCCTATTAAAAACGTCACACTCTAAGTCAACCCCCCTTTTAACAAACAAAATAAATAAATTTTGATTATATCCCTACTTTATGGTTTTTACACGTCCAGCTCATTGCATTCACTTTGTTCCAAGATCGTTTTATCACTAAATTGACTCGACACATTTAGCTTACTATATAGACAGCAGGACTATTTATATTATACACTCACTGAACAAAAATCATGGTACACCAGCCTGATAACGTTTTGGGCCCCTTCTGGCCTGGATAACGGTGGTGACTCGTCATGCAAGAGAGGGGGGATCCCAGGAGCTTATCCAAGGCTCTGCAAGTAATGCTGCTTTCACTGCACTCCATAACGATGCTGCATTAACCATTTGTGTTGATGACGACCTGACAGATTGTTCGATGACTGTCCCACAAATGGTCAATGGGAATAGAGAAAACATTTTCTTGATTTTCTCTATTCCAAAAAATGTAATAAATTTCAGAGAGACCATATTTCCTTCTCTAACAAATCCCACTTTCTCTCTAATCCTTTAGTCACCTTTTTTCTGAACTCCCTCTCTAAAAACGATCCACCTTTCTCCACCAGCTCTAGGTCCTCTACTCTTGACATATCCGCGGTTATTAATATATCAACCACTAACTTTCGTCTCTCGTAATCAGCACTCTGTTCAAAGGCTTTTCCTTCTGTCCCACTCCTAATACTATTGACATTTTAGATATCATTTGCCCTGTCGATAACTGCAGCCATACCCTCAGATCCCATCTGTACTTTTGCATGAATCTTTCCAATTCTACTCCCGCTACGAACTTAACCTTCCATATTACTAGTGACTGGACCCCTCTTCATGATATCAATCCTGAACTTGAAGTTTTCATCAAGTGAATACAAAACGACATTCTCTCCATCACTAAAAATACTAAAAAATCTCTTCCTGATCTCACCAATAACGAATTCCTTTGTATCAAACGCCTTAGCATTAACCCTGATATAACAATAAACCAGCAGATAAAGGGGCACTATTCTTGTCATGTACACCTCCGAAGCTAACAGACAACTCTCAGATATTATATATTACAAGAAACTAACCTGTGATCCTACTGACACGTTCAGAACCATACTTCATAATATCCTCTCTCAGCTTGAATCGTCTTCCGAAATTGATAACAAAACCTGCCTCTTCCTCCTTCCTAAATTCAGTTGTCCTGGTGGTTGCTACGAGGGTAGATCAAAAAGTAAGTTGCACTAACTCGCCGCAGGAGCGCGCTGTGTGTCGCAATCTTGGACATAGCGGAGAAAGAGATATTAACTGCGTAGACTTCGGATAGAACAGTTGCTGTGGTTTCCCGTCGTGTTTTGTGTGACTAGCGGGCTAAAAGCAATGGCACGTCAACTGGATATCCACTCTAAACTTGAGGTGCGAGCAGGAATCTGATTTCTATGGGCCAAACGAGTGAACTGCATGGGCATTCATCGTGAAATCACTGCTGTATATGGAGAGTGTGCAATTTATCGGCAACATCTCACGAAGCCTGCAGTGATTCAAGTGGGAGGTTTAATAACATCCCCCATACAGTTCCTACTTAGCGCCATGCGACTTTCCTCTTTTCAGTAAGCTCAAAACAGAAGTCGGTGGACAACGATTACGAAACGATGAGGAAGTGAAAGCGGCTGCCACCGTGTGGTAACAAAACGCTGGAGGAGATTTCTATGCATCCGGAATCGAAAAGTTGGTTGATCGTTTGGATAAATGTTTTGGGTCTCTGGGGACTATTTGGAAATGTGAACCTACATTGTATGCTGCTATAGCCATGTTACTTTTTTATAGGTGGTATAATAAATGGCCATACCGTAGAAATGCAACTTAGTTATTTTCTCCCCTCGTACTTTCTTCCAAAGATTCATAAACCTGGCAATCCCGGCCGTCCGATCATCTCTTGTAACCACACACTCTGTAAGCCATTATCTGCTTATGTTGACCACCACATATGCCACATTCCACCCAGTCTTCTCTCCTACAACAAAGACACTAACGATTTTCTCTCCCATATCCAGCGCCTTAACGACTCTAAATACAATTTCAAGAACGTCTTCCTCTGCATGCTTGATGTCTATTCCCTGTACACTAACATTCCTCATGATGATAGGGCTAAAGCTGTGTGCTACAGTCTCAATGCTAACAAATCTTTCTTTCTTTCTACTGACACTAACTGCCTTCTACTTCGGACCATCCTCACCTCTAGTTTCTTCACTTTTAACAATGAGTATTACATCCAGACCAGTGGCACTGTTATGGGCTCCAAAATGACTCTCAACTATGCTAACATTTTTATGTGGGAGGTAGAAACCAAACTACATTCCCCGTCTCCCATGAAGCTGTTGGTCTGGTTGCGATATATTGATGATGTTATCCTGATCTGGCCACAAAACGAAGAGTCACTCTTATCTGTTATCACCCATTCCAATTCCATCCACCCCACCATCAAGTTTTCTCACAATTACCCTGTCAGTTTTCTTTTTTGGATGTCTCTATCTCTATCACTAACAATAAATTGTCTATTAATATCTATAAGAAGCCCACTGACCAACACCAGTACTTAAATAATGACAGCTGCCATCCACGCCATTGCAAGGAACATCCCATTATGCAGTCACTCACAGGAACGACTTAAACATTTGAATATAAGCAGGAAATATGTATCTATGATCTTCATAAACTGCAAAGGTGTAGAATACAAAATTAATTTAAAAAAATATTGCACTCATATCCATAGAATATGCACTAATCAGTCTGACAAGGACTTCTATGCTAATGCCCTTACCCACTCCTAAGAACAAAAGGCTACCTCAAATCGGTCGTACGTGCTTCTATTTATAAATATCGCAATTCTCGTTCTAACAGCAACCCCAAACCTTCTTATGCTATGACAGCAACTACATTAGTTTTTCGTTATAATCCAGCCCTCAATAGCGTTAAAAATGTCCTAAGGAAACATCAACATATTGTTGACAACTCTCCTCTTCTCCACTCCATTCTAACAGAACCACCAAAAGTTTCTTATAAACGGACATTTAATTCTAAAGACATCCTGGTCCATGCTGCTATTACCAAACAACGCACTTCCACTAGAAGATATTCTCCTTGCAATGCAAAGCATTGTGGCGTTTGCCATTTTCTTAACCCTGCTACCTCCATTACCAGCAGTGGTTCTTCCTTTACTTTCAAGTTTAACCAGAACCTGACCAGCACTTCTGACAACTTAATTTGCCTGTTACATTGCAAAGTACGCCAGAAACAGACGTTGGAGAGACAGGCAATATCATTGACTCCAGATTTGCCAGGCATAAGTTAGATATTCTTAGTAATGCTGACACCCTAGTCGCGAAACACTTTAATTCCCCTGGCCAATCTTTACAGGCCATCAGCCTTTATATTCTTCGTAGTAACTTCTATAACATAAACGAAAGAAAGCAATTCGAGTCTTTTCTTATAGGGAAATTTAATTCCCCCACCCTTAATGATATTAACTTTACCAAAGGCACTATTCTCTCATTACCTTTCCCATATTCTTCTTCAACTTCAGTTATTCCCTAATTTGTCATAGGCTCTGTACCCTTTTCTTTTTCTTTATCTTTTCTCAGTTTTAATGTTTTGTCATAACTTACTACTTCTATACTCATTTGTGTCCATCCCTGTACTTTTTTTCGTAGGCTCTCTAATTCTTTCATTTTAATGACGTTTTTATTCGATACTATTTTACAGGGTGACTAACAAATGGGCTTTGTCAAAAAAATTGTATAACTGTGAACAGTCAGGGATTATTTTCAGGTTTTTTTTATTTTAATTTTTTTTCCAGGGGATTTTACGAAATCGTTTTGCTATACACTCTATCTTTCCTAAACTTTTTCATAATTTTAATTGAATATGTGTTATCCTATTGCTTTTTTTTTCGTCGCCCAATTATTACCTCCTATTTGTCCTCCTTCCTGTCCTATCACAACATGTCTTCAAATTCCTTGTTAATGGAATTGTAATAAATCGAGCTGTTCAAGGGAGATATTATAATTTTAGAGTAAAAGACAAAAAAGAAGATGGGACGATTACAAAAAAGGCAACAACAAAACAGCGGCTTCACCACCACGTGTATAGTTAACAATAAAAATCTTAATGCTATCTATCAACAATGGTCTGATAACATTTTGAACATAATTCCCAAAACGAATAAAGCAAATATTCACAAATTTCCCCCATTTTCGGAATTCATCTTGAGACTTAGAAATTTTACATATTTAGAATGCATTATCTTCTGCAAACCATTAGTAAACAGATCGGCAACATTTTCTTTAGACGAAATGTAAGATAATGACATTAAATCGTTTTCAATAAATTGACGTACAAAATAGTATGAAATATCAATATGCTTAGTTTTTGTATTTTCCACCTCATTATTAGAAAACATAATAGTTGACTTGTTATCACATAACACTATAAAAGGTTTTGGGAAAAATTGACTTAATTGCAATTCAGAAATAAACATCACAAACCCTTTAGCTTCTTTAGCTGCATTAGCCAAAGCAACATACCCCGCTTCCATAGTGGATGTTGTTACACATTTCTGATTTGATGATTCCAAATAATAGCGTTATTACTAATCATCACACACATTGTCCAGAAAAAAAATGACGGTCTTCAATGTTACCCACCCAATCGGCATCTGATAAAAATCTTAAATTAGATATAAGGAATAATCAATAGTGCCCTGTAAATACCGTAGCACACTCTTCGCTGCTGTCCAGTGTTTCTGCCCTGGATTGGAAGAAAATTGCGCCAGTTTATTAACTGTATATAGGATATCAGGTCTGGTAGACAAAGCTAAAAACATTAATGAGCCAATAAGTTCTCGATAAGGAATTTTTTTTATATCTTCTATGTCACTGGATGTTATAGGACAAACTCTTTGTGACAGCAGTAATCCTGGTTCCAATGGTGTAGCAGATGATTTACAATTCCACATATCAAAACCTTTTAGAGTAGAGTTAATGTATGTGGATTGGTTGAGAAATATATTACCATCAGTATCTTTAAATACTTTCATACCCAACAAATAAGTAATTTGACCAAGATATTTAACTTCAAATTTATCATTCAACATTTTATAGAACCATTGAATTGTTGACTCCTTATCAGTAAAAATTGCAATATCATCAACTTATATCACTACTATGGTTGATGCATTCAAACTATAAACACAAGTTGATGACAACAATCGTTTAAAACCAATTTGAATTAAATATTCATTGAGGGTTGAATGCCAATTATAACCTGATTCCTTTAACCCATAAATAGATTTTTGCAAATGGACAGCTTTCTCATGACATTTTTCACAGCCTAGCGGAATGTTCATGTAAAGTTCCTCTTTAAGTTCACTGTTCAAGTAAGCACATTTTATGTCACAATGACGAGTGTGCCAATTTAAAAGAACACTTAAAGCTAATAGTATGCGAAAAACATATATATTGGCAACAGGTGCATAAGTGTTGGTTTCGGTGAAAAACCTTGCGCAACAAGTCGAGCTCGATAACGATAAACATTACCTATGCATCTTTCTTAACGACAAAATACCCAACGTCTTTCTTAAAACGAAATACCCAACGACAACCTATGCATCTTTTTACTGGCGGTAGGTCTACGTCTGTTCTAGTACCAAGCTTGCGGAGACAGTCCAATTCTTTATCTATTGCTTCCTTCCATTTGTGGGCTTGTGGGGAAGCTAGTGCATCTTCATAACTCTCGGGTTCGATTATTTTCACTACGTTGAGCTGAATTGATTCTTTGGGCTTACCAGCCCCTCTGTAGGGGTCCCACACAATTTTGGATTTTCGTGGTCGACCTCTTTTGCGTCGTTCAATGGATTACGTGGATGTGACAACGGTATTGACCCGGCCATCATGTAGGACGTCAGCAACTGATAAACTGTCATCACTCTCTGATATGATTGGAGGTGATGTCTTCTCTGGAATGGTAGTGCCCTCAGACAGACGACTATTTCCGTCTCTCTATATGTACATTAGGAACGCAGTACACGTCTTTTACAGTTAACTGACTTACTTCGTGACAACTTGAAATTCCATTTCAATTTCTCCAATACCTTCTGCTCTCAACTGCTCATTAAAATTTGCTGATCCATTAGCCATTTGAATGGATTCACTTGGAATTGATCGAAATGTGTGGAACCACTGGCGGCAATTTGATACATGGTGTGTAGCACCACTGTCTTGAATCCACTTATTGTTTTCACAATTTATCAAGTTGAAAGAAAAAAGAAATGAGTTTTGGCAATCCACCTTTAGACGATTCCTTTCCCTTTGACGTCTCTTTGTTTTTGGCTGATTTAAGCAAAACATCAATTTTTGGACACTGATTAGCATAATGTCTATGCTCACCACATCTAAAACACTAAACATTTTTCTTGTCACGAGTTGCACGTGATTTTATCACATGAACAGCTTCTTTTTGGGGAATGTCCTGTTTCATAGAGCGTCTTTTAAATTCCGTAAGAAAAACCTTTTTAATTTCCAAGGACGTGAACTTGGAATCGTCAACTTTGGCTAGAGTCATGTTGACGATACTTTCATAAAGTTCAGGCAATCCGGACAGCATAGGCTGATTCCTCGTCTGGTGCTTCTTGTCCCGCATCTTTAAGCAAATCACTACATATTTTTAAACGACTGAGATAAGAAGACATACTTTCATTTTCCTCAAGTCGGATCGAGATGAATTGCTTCTTCAGTTGCAAAATACGTGGCCTGGATTTAGGTTCAAAGACATTAATTAGAGTATTTCACGCTTCTTTAAGGGAAGTACAATCAACAATATGGATTTGTTGATCTGGATTAATCCCCAGTGCTTATGTTGCAAAAGCTTTATCTCTCTTGGTTTGGAAACTTGCCTGTTGACTGGCTGTTGCATCAGCACATAACACAGCACTTCCATCGACATATGACCAAAGTTCCTTTTCGATCAGGAACATCTGCATATTGAACTTCCAAGCTCTATAGTTGTTTTCTCCCAGCTTTTCGAAGTCCATACGTGGTTGCATAGAAACCATCTTGGTAGCAGCCCAAGCTAAAGACGTTCGAAAACAAGTCCTGTTAGGGTTTTAAATCAACAACTCTACCTTAGCTTGCGCAGTGGAAGCGTGCTGGGCCCATAACTATGTTAATGGCATTGTAATAAATCGAGCTGTTAGAGGGAGATATTTATTTTTAGAGGAAAAAAAATTTTATGCATTTTTACTAGAGAGACAAAAAGAAGATGGGACGATTACAAAAAAGGCAACAACAAAACAGCAGCATCAACACCGCGTATATAGTTAACAATAAAAATCTTAATGCCATCTATCAACAATGGTCTGATAACATTATGAACATAATTCCCAAGATGAATAAAGCAAATATTCACAAATCTCCTCCATTTTCTGAATTCATCTTGAGACTTAGAAATTTTACATATTTAAAATGCTTGATCATCTTCTGCAAACCTTTAGTAAATAGATCGGCAACATTTTCTTTAGACAAAAAGTAAGATAATGGCATTAAATTGTTTTCAATAAATTGACGTACAAAATAGTATGAAATATCAATATGCTTAGTTTTTGTATTTTCCACCTCATTATTAGAAAACATAATAGTTGACTTGTTATCACATAACACTATAAAAGGTTTTGGGAAAAATTGGCTTAATTGCAATTCAGAAATAAACATCACAAACCATTTAATTTCTTTAGCTGCGATGGCCAAAGCAACTTATCCCGCTTTTATAGTGGATGTTGTTACACATTTCTGTTTTAAGGATTTCCAAATAATAGCGTTATTACCAATCTTCACTCATAGCCCAGAAAAAAAATGACGGTCATCGATGTTACCCGCCCAATCGGCATCTGAGAAAAATTTTAAATTAATAGGACCCTTAGAATAATATAAGGTATCAATAGTGCCCTGTAAATACCGAAGCACACGCTTCGCTGCTGTCCAGTGTTTCTGCCCAGGATTGGAAGAAAATTGCGCCAGTTTATTAATTGTATATAGGATATCAGATCTGGTAGAGAAAGCTAAAAACATTACTGAGCCAATATTCCTCCTGTACTGTTTCAGCCAACACCGTCTTACTGTTCCCTATGCCAACTATATATAAAGGCGTCTTTAATTACTTTTTTCATAAATCAGGATAATTCTCCAATATTCTAATTGCGTTTAGAGAATTATACTTTTTTGCTTTGATAAAGGATAGTCTCTATCCGAAATGTTAGCTTTTTATATGATTATATATTTCTAGTTTAATTTTGATTATATTTATTATTTATTAATATTTTTGTGAATTTTTATTTATATTTCATTTTTATTTAATAACTATTATTTATTTTTAAAAAATGATAATATTCAGTTTACCAAAAATATGAAAAAAGTAAAAAAACCTTAATTATACAAAATCAGGAATTCTTATATATGCTGAGGCCAAATAATTAAAATTAATATGTAAAAACAACATGGAGCTGGAAGAACAGGGCAGAGGTATGTAGGTGCTTGAAGAGTTTTTTCACAATAAAATATGATGAAAAGTTGATGAAGACACGCTTGGAGATAAATTTTGAAGACATAAATTTTGAAAACAAATTTTGAAGATATCAATTTTGAAAACTTGAAATATAAGGTGTAATTTTGAAGAACATACGAATGTCCAAATATAGTCCTAAATTTAGATAAGCAGTCAATAAATAGTCCAAAAAGAAAAAAATGAATGTTCATGATTAAAACATAAAATGTAACATTATCAAACGGAATGAGCTGTTTATCTTCAGAGTGCTAACAATGGAGAGTGATACAGCAAATAAAAAAATAATAAATAAAGATGAATGGACATTCAACAGGCCATCCAAATCTCTATGAATGCCATGTGATGCTTTAGCTAGAGTATTCTATGTTTTATTAATAAACCCTCTATAATAATTCTCTTTTTCCAATTTTCCTCGATCCCCAAAATTTTGACTCCCTTCCTATCAATTTTATGGCCATTATAACAGCAGTGTCTAGCTAAAGCGTGTTCACAATTATTAAGTCTGATCGCTCTCTCATGCTATTCATAACGAGCAAAAAGTGAGCTACCAGATTGAACAGTATAATTTCCACAGTGATCTTTCACGACGAACAGGTGTCAGGACTTTCAAATTTCTTTTTTTCCAATATTGTTTTTAGGAAATTTTACTAAACTCATGTGTCATTAAATCTCTTTTACTGCTTACCTATTTGGTACACAGATAATAAATATCTTTTCAAAAATTTAACTATAAAAAACGTGGAGATAATATAATTTAGAATCCATTTTTAATCCATTTCAACAAATTTTAAAAAACCCACATTGAAAAAATAGAAAATGAAAAATCTAAACAATGAAAAAAACAATTTATTTACAAAACTAATGCTAAAAGATTTGCATATTTACAATTCTATAAAATTTATGCACTATCTTACTATGAGCAAATTCCCAATTTATAAAAAATATATTTTAAATAGCTCACATTTTAAAATTTTTTATTTTTTCACTTACCTGCAAAAGAGAGAGTTCATTTGTGCGCAGTTCATTTCTAAAAAATTTTTGAGAAATAACTGGTTTCGTAAAAAGTCCTATATTGCATGTCTCAAGAGTCCAATATTCAATAAATTCTCTAGCCCTTGAACTCAATCTGCAATTTAATTATACTGAATGTTACATAATTTTGATTTTCTAAGCCGAATCAAACCAAAATACCAAATGTTCTTAAAACTTGGAAATTCAGCCACAAAAATTTAAAACAATTCAATAAATTTGAATTTTGAAAAGTAGTTCAAAACAAAAGCCACTATCTTATAAACTCATTAAAATTTCCTTAAATAGGAAGCGCAGGCTTTGAGTCTTAATGGAATGGGGGGGGGGGGGGGCGATTTCTCAAAAAATCAAATGATGCCAACAGTCTTTCATTTGCTCTCAGCCTGCTCAGAATGCAGTAGAGTTCTCTAGCACTAGCTCCCTCGATTTGTATCCCAGGGATATTTGAGCAGGGGTGTCTCTGCTTTTCTTTGCCATTACCTGTTTTGGGGGTGGTCCTTTCAGGTGTGGTTCTTGTTATGTGTGGTGGTCCTGTTTGGGTGTGGTCTTTTTTTGGGTGTGGGTCTTTTGAGTGGCTCTGTTTTTCAGAGTCTTTCTGTTTTCATAGTGTGTGTGGTTTTTTTACCCTTAATTTTGGTGCTGCTAAATGGCTGGAGTTCTTATTTGATTACTATTTGATCAGGTTTCCAATCTCAGGTGTGGTCACGCATCTGGCTGATGAAATTTTCATGATCATTTACATGATTGAGGCCATGTTCCGATGATCTAAGGCTGAAAATAAAATTAATTTCATAATTCTTGATTGTGACAGGTAAGGGTCCTATTTCTCAGAACAAATTGGGCTTTGCTGATTTTGTTACTTAATATTTTCTACTCTTGCCCACATATATACAGCATACAGGGCAAGAGGTAAGATGACTGTCTCCTCAAAGTGATTGTCTAATTAGGTAATAACTGTGAATGTTTGCTTTATTCATCTTCAGATTTATTTTGTTCAAAATGTCCTCTCACCATTGTTCATAACTAACATTAGGATTTATTATTATTAAGAAAAACACGCGATGCTGATGCCACTGTTTTGTTGTTGCTAATGTTTTATTAGTAATCATTCTTTTTTTTCTCTTACTTCTCTGTAGTAAAAAATGCATAAACCTTTTTATAAGTTCTTCCTTGAACAGCTCCCTTTATTAAAATTCTATTCACATGGTTAATTGACCCAGCACGCTTCCACTGCGCAAGCTAAGGTAAAATTGTTCATTTAAAATTAAGAGGAACAACTTGTTTTCGAACGTATTCGATTTGGAGAGAATACAAAGATGGTTTCTATGCAACCACATATGGAGTTCGAAAAGCTGGGAGATAACTACAGAACTTGGAAGTTCAATAAGCAGATGTTGCTGATCGACAAGGAACTTTGGTCATACATTGATCGAAGTGGTGTGTTATGTGGTGATGAGACAGCCAGTCAACAGGCAACTTTCCAAAGCAAGAGAGATAAAGGTTTTGCAACATAAGCATTGGGGATTAATCCAGATCAACAAATCCATATCGTTGATTGTACTTCCCGCAAAGAAGCGTGGGATACTCTAATTAATGTCTTTGAGCCTAAATCCAGGCCACGTATTTTGCAACTGAAGAAGCAATTCATCTCGATCCGACTTGAGGAAAATGAAAGTATGTCTTCTTATCTTAGTCGTTTAAAAATATGCAGCGATTTGCTTAATGATGCTGAAAAAGAAGTACTGGGCGTGAAATTAGCCTATGCTATGCTGTCCAGGTTGTCTGAACTTTATGAAAGTATCGTCATGACTCTAGCCAACGGTGACGATTCCAAGTTAATGTCCTTGGAAATAAAAAAGATTCTTCTGGTGGAGCTTGAAAGATGCTCTATGAAACAGGACATTCTCCAAAAAGAAGCGTTTCATCATGTCAAACCAGGTGCAACATAATGTCGATGTGGTGAATGTGGACATTATAATAACTAGTCCCAAAAATTAATCTTTTGCCTAAGTCAGCCAAAAAAAGAGATGTTGAAGGGAAAGAAAATGTCTATGGGTAAAGACCCACTTCTTCTTTCTTTTAACTTGACTAATTGTGAAAACGATAAGTGGTTTTAGACAGTGGTGCTACACACCATGTACCAAATTGCCGCCAATGGTTCCACAAATTTCAAACAATTCCCAAGTGAATCTATTCTAACGGCTGATGGATCAGCAAATTTTAGTGAGCGGTTGGGAGCAGAAACTATTGGAGAAATTGAAATGGAATTTCAAGTTGGTCACAAAGTGAATCAATTACTGTAAAAGATGTGTATTATGTTCCTAACATACATTGTAATCTACTATCAGTTGCGAGAATTGTGGAAAAAGAAAAGATTGTTTCCTTCAAGAATGCAGTTGCAAAGATGAAAGCTGATCATCGCAGTAAGACAATTGTCAAAGCTCAGAGTGAAAACAACCTCTGCATTGTCTATGGTAATGCAGTGGTTAACTCAGCTAGGGACTGTGAAATGCAACAAATACATGTTGATAGTGATTTATGGCATGAACGTTTTTGCCACGTCAACTATCAGACTCCTCAAACAATGGTTAAAAAACAACGTGTACAAGATTTAGAAAGCCAAATTCAAACAACTAGCATATGTGACAATTGTGAAATTTGTAAATGTACTAAAGCTCTATGCAAAAGGTTCAGAAAACAGACAATCTAGTGATATTTTAGAGCTGACCCATTCCGCTGTTTGTGGACCAATATTATCAGATGGAGTTTCAAGATATTTTATACTTACTTACTTTTTAAACCCGCTTATCTATAGGCGTCGCGGGGGCAGCAGCCCTATAGAGGATCTCCAGCGATCGCGATCTTCTGCCATCAGGCGCATGTCCTCCCTGGTAATATCGAAGCGACTCGAACCCAGATTCTTCATGTAGTCTAGCCACCTGGTTCTAGGCCAACCCCTTGGTTTCTTATACGCCGGCATCGAAAATAACAACTGCCTAGGAAGACTAGTTTGCGGCATCCGTATCACGCGGCCATACCAGCGCATCTGAGATCTCCCAATGCAGAAAAGTAGCGGCTCAACACCTAAAGATTCCCTTATTGTGCTGCTGTATATTCTATCTAGTAGGGTAACACCTGCCACAACTCCCAGATATCTCATTTCGGCCGCTTGTACCCGCGATCGCGCTCTTTCGGTTATTACCTAAGCCTCAAGACCATAGGTGAGAATGGGAACAAAAATAAATTTCAAGACGGAGAGCTTGGCTTTGTTACCCAGCACCCGTTTCATTACCACAGACCACCACAGTTCACGTCTGACACAGCTTGAGCACCGATCCGATGTTTTAGAACTTTTGTAAATGTTTTTTCAGGAATATTACTGCCTACTGCATTAGAAATAAAGCTTAAGCAGTTGATTATATAAAAAAATACTTCACCAAGTGTGAACAAAGTCAAGAGAAAAAACGGAGATAATTTCGAATCAACAACGGCTTGCGATATAGTAGCCAAAGTTTATCCCAACTCTTCGAGCAACTAGGAATTGTGCACGAACGCACAAATATCAGTGCTCCTCAGTTGAATGGAGTCACGGAGCGAACCAATCGGACTTCGCTTGATCTAGCCTTTAGCATCTCTTCCTTCAACTAAACAATCAGAAAAATTTTAGGCTGAAGCCGTTACTGCTGCGGCGTATGTATGAAACAGAGTTTCACATTCTACTACAAATGAAATTCCAGAAGGCATATGGGTCAAAAGAAAACTAAGTGTTCTACATCCTCGGGCTTAGGGTTGTTTGGCATATGTACACATTCTGGCAGAACGGAAAAAGAAGCTTGATGAACGAGCTTATACCGCCATTTTAGTCAGTTACTTCTCCAAGGTATAGACTATGGTGTCCAAGATGTTGTAGAGAGCAAACACGTGAAGTCTGATGAAACTAAACTTAGATCTAAATGGATTCAAGAAGTTAATATGGAACCATAGAGATTCATATGGGTAGACTATTCCGAAAATAGTTGTCCGACTGACGGTGTTATCATTCCGGAGAAGATATCATCTCCAGTGTATCAAAGAGTGATGAGCGTTCATCAGTTGCTGATGTCCTAGAAGATGCCTGGGTCGATACTGTTGTCACTTCCATGGAATCCATTGAACAATGCAAAAGAGGTCGACCATGAAAATGCAAAAGAGATCGAACCCCTAAGGAGGGCTGGTAGATTAGGTTAGGTTAGGTCAGGGAACCAATTCAGCTCAAGGTAGTGGAAGTCATCGAAACTGAGACTTATGAAGAGGGACTTGCTTCCCCACAAGCACATAAATAGAAGTAAGCAATAGACGAAGAATTAGACTGTCACCGCAAGTCGTAGACCTACTCCCAGGCAAGATGCTATAAAAAAACTTATAAACCTCTTGTCAAATATATATGATTTTCGTATTCTGTTAGCTTTAAATGTACTTTTGACATAAAATGTGCTTACTTGAACAGTGAACTTAAAGTGGAAGGCTGTGAAAAATGTCAGTGCAAGGAATGCAAGGCTGTGAAAAATGTCATGGGAAAGCTACCGTTTACAAAAATCTATTTATGGTTTAAAACAATCAGGCTATAATTAGCAATCAACCCTCAATAATTATTTCATCCAAATTGGTTTTAAACAATTGTTGTCAGCAACTTGTGTTCATAGTTTGATTGCATCAACCATAGTTGTGTTATATGTTGACGATATTGCCATTTTTACTGATAAGGAGCTAACGATTCAATGGTTTTTCGAAATGTTAAATGATAAATTTGAGGTTAAGATCTTGGTCACTTTACATATTTGCTGGGTATGAAAGTATTTATGTATACTGATGGTATTTTATTTCTCAACCAATTAGCATACATCAATTCTACTCTAGAATATTTTGGTATGGGTATTGTAAACCAACTGCTATCTGTTTAGAAACAGGATTTATGTTGTCAAGAAGAGCTTGCTCTATAAAATGCGGTAATATAAAAGATATAAAAAAATTCCTTATCAGGAAATTTTTGGCTCGTTAATGTTTTTAGCTTTGTCCACTAGACCTGATATTCTATATAGAGTTAACAAACTGGAGCAATTTATTTCAAATCCAGAGCAGAAACATGGACAGCAGAGAAGCATGTGCTTCGGTATTTAAGGGCATTATTGATAATTCCTTGTTATTCTAAGGGTCCTGTAATTTAAGTTCTTTCTCAGATGCAGATTGTGCAAGTAATGTCGATGACCTTCATTCTTTTTCCGGGCTATGTGTGAAAATTGGTAATTACCGCTATTATTTGGAAATCATCAAAACAGAAATGTGTAACAACATCCACTATGGAAGCGGAGTATGTTGCTTTGGCCAGTCCAGCTGAAGTAGTTAAATGATTTACGATGTTTATCTTTGAATTTCAATGGGCCTTTTCCGAATTCGTTTAAACGCATGCGCAGAATGCAAACAGCGCCACCGTGTGTCAAATCTAATATTTTTGAAGAGCAAAAACGGCCAAGCCTGCTACCTGAAACATTTGCACTGATTTCTAATTATTCTTTTCCAAAGATTTTTCGTTCCTGAAATAATGGCATCGTGTAAATTGGCATTATTCTTTCAATTTTGCTGAATTGAAAGAGGGATGTTGATTCATCGAAAGTTCCTTACATAACTGCCGATGACATCGATGATTATTTATTACATTAACCACATGTAGATGAGGATAATAGAGCTGGTTATTGTCAGCAAAAAAAATGGATTGCGATTTCATACAGAAAGCTATGTTCGCTGAATCTTGATAAATAATCGAGAAAATATATGAGTTTTAAAATGTTTTTGCTATCATCCATGAAATCCCCTGCTTATTCTATCTTCATTACCTTGGAAAACAACAGTGGAAAAAATTTTGCGGGCCTTATGCGATTGTCCTGACGGGTATGTCAATATATTTCAAACTTTATATAATTTTTATTTTAAGTCTAAAAAATAGATGAAAAACTAATGGTGTTGATATTAAAAGATCGTCAATAAAAAATAAATAAAACTGTCTTTTCTTATTCCATATTTCATAAAACATTTCATATTAACAATCTGAAATTTTTTAGAGTAATTATAAAAACATATCTTAGTAAGTAATTTTAAAATATAAAATATAGATTTTTAAGAAATTATAAGAAATACTTAATATAAATTATAAGAAAATGTTGATTAGTTGCATATACTAAGATGAAACCTCAAAAATCTGTATATGTTTCCCATGAATGTTTGCTCTTTAAAAAATATAATTTTTTTAGTTATCGAGGTTTTAAATATGCTACATATTATCGTTTAATATTTTTGTATACACACAAAAAAAACTAGGAATCTTCAGTGTGTTTCCAGTTGTGAATTGGTTCTATCTGTAATATGAATTTTAAATTTTTGTTAGAGTTTAAACCGATTTTTACTTAGAGATATGCATATAAGATAACTAATTAAAAAATTTTTAAATTTCTTTCAGTTATAGCGAGGCATGTAGTCATGTTGTAGCTCTAGTGTACGCAGTTGCTGACTTGCTACACCAAGGTTTTTCTGAGATCCCAGTTGGAGATGGATCGAAATATACTCTGTTACTGGAAGATCCTGGAAAAAATATATATAAGTCGGTTCTTTTTAAGAATATTACCTTCTTTGCACAGACTAATCCGAAAAGGAAATAAATGGCAAGTGAAGAAATTGATCCCAGAAAAAGAAGCTGATCTTATGTTTAATAATGAAGCTTTTGATAAGCTAGTCGAGTCATTATCCGATGCTAAACCCATCTGAATGTGGCTTAGATATAATACAGTAGAAAATGCTAAGTGTGACCATTTAGCATTAGATAATGAAGGAGATTTAGCGACAGAGAATTTCGCCATTTAAGGTGATGAAGATTTATGGAGTCTAAATATACGTCGCCATTGTGAACTATTAACCAGTGACTTTGTAAGATCAATGGAAGGTTTGGACTTGGACGACATTCTCCAGGACTAAATAACAACATAAAATTGAACTTTGGAAGTCATTACACAAACAATGGTTAACAGCATCAAACTTTGGTAGAATTATTAAATGTAGAAAACCTGAAAGTCTACTTGCAATGGAAAAAAATGAAAAAAAAGCTCTAATAGCATACTATCATTTACTGGCATAATACGATCGAGTCTGTACAATAGAAGCAACTGATTTTGGATATTGAGGAAACATCCATTCCTAGGAGCTTCACCTGATGCCATTGCGACATATGAAGACGACAGTCGCCGATTAATAGAGATCAAATGTCTTTTTTCTAAGCAACATATGCATCCATATGTAAAGATGAAATTTTTACTGCCAATTATATAGCAGAAATTTGAAATTAAAGCGCAATCACAACTATTTTTATTAAGTGCAGAGCCAGTTAGCAATTTCAGGACTTGAATGCTGCGATTTCGTGATTTCGACAAACAACAGACCCTATCACCAATCTGTAATTTATGAAACTATATATTTTTCACCTGAACTGCAGGAAAATTAGATCTTACCTCCACTATTTCATTTTGATTTGTTTGCATTAGTTCCGGAAACTTTAAGTAAAAGTGTATCTCCCTGGGAAACTTTACACAGTTGGTACTGGCTATGAATCATACAAGAAAAAACTAAAAGGGATTTATTCCATTGTTTTAGGTAATTCCAATGAATGCACAGAAATTTTTTAAAAACGAAATTATAAATTATATATTTAATTTTATATATATTCCATTTTATATATTTTAAATAATACAGAGGTTTAAAAAAGGTGTTATTAGGAATAATAAAATATATATTTAAATTACATGAATAAATATGATTAACGAAAAGAAAATATAATTTAAAAATAATAATGACAGGAATTGTAAATAATTACACTTAACATAAATGTATTTAAAATATTAATAATAACAGTTGATTGTAAAAAACTGTGATCCCTGTAGTTTTCGATTAGTACAACAGCTAACCACCATTTTAACGTGTTCACCGCTCTGCTCTAATGTATGCATTTGCCTGCGTTTGCCAACCAATATTGCTTCAGGATCGCTTGACTCGAGATCGGAAAAAGCCCATTAAGTAAATTTTTTACAAAACCTTTTGTATTGTTATGTGAAAAACATTCCAACTATTACGTTTTCTAATAATGAAATGAAAAATATAAAAACTAAGCATATTGAGTTTTCATACTATTTTGTACGTCAATTTATAGAAGATGACTTATGTCATTATCTTATATTTCGTTTAAAGAAAATGTTGCTGATCTATTTACTGAAGGTTGGTAGAAGATAATGCATTCTAAACAAGTAAAATTTCTAGGTCTCAAAATGAATTCAGTAAATGGGGGAAATTTGTCAATATTTGCTTTATTCATCTTGAGAGTTATTTTGCTCAAAATGTTCTCAGACCATTGTGTTAACTAGCATTAAGATTTATTACTCTTAAGAAAAACATGCGGTAATGATGCCGCTGTATGGTTGTTGTTTTTTTTTTTAATTATACATTCCTTTTTTTTCTCTTCTGTCTCTGTAGTAAAAAATGCATAAACCATTTTTGAATTTTCTCTTTTTAACAGCTTACTGTATTAAAATTTTATTTACAATAACTTTTGTTCTAGAACATCCAAATTTTCCTATACCCTTTTATAATCTCTTCTAATTACAATATGGCGACCCGCCCCCTTTGTTTGTATTGTTCTGACTTTAAAGAACAATAATGATCTATTATGCAGATTATTAACAGTTTGTGACGATTTTATAACTTTGTTATAAAACAGATCTAATTGAAACCGTTAAAATAGTTAAAATATTTTAACAGAACGAACGTAATGTTTATCACCGGAGTTGGGTGACAGCGGCGTTAATTTACAGTTAGCTCTGTCGAGTCGAATAGTGATCATGTTTTCACCCTACCCCCTCCTCCTCGATAGCGAGCTCAGTGGAGTGTCTTTTAAATTCTTGAACACCTATTGAATTTTATCCAATCAGCGATGATTATTTTACCATCATTGAGTGGCGTCCCTTTACAATCTTTAGAAGGATATTATAAGTTCTTGCAAGAACTACAGTGAGCCTGACGTTTTGTGAGTTCGTCTGTACAGATGAGAGAAGATGAAGGAATGTACAATAAAAGCTATATTTTCGTAGAGTGAAACATTTTCAATAAAAAACATCCTTTACCGTAGTACCAGTTTATTATTCCCAACTGAACATTCAATAGGAATGATTAATATTATGAGTATTATTATAATTTATGCCTACTATTAGATAAATTATTCGCGGAGACCAACAAAGAAGAAATTATGCCACCCCCGCTATGCACCGCTACAAGCACCGATGATGACGCCATGAAGAACGGGTAATAGTGTGTATACTTCCTCTCATGTTCTATATCATATGGTCACAGAAACTTTTTAATTTGTTAGAATGTTGTATTATAGAAACTTTGCTAAAATTGAGTTGAATTTGATGTAAGAACGAAGTAAAAAATTGTAAATTTAAAAGAAAACTATATTATATACTGTGCTTAAAATAACAACTATCTTTTGTAAAAGTAACGTAGAGAGTTTTAAGGAGCTTTAATTTAAAAGAATAATGTTGATCGCGGAGACTTAAGAATCTTAAACATGTAGGAATTTATTAAAAAGGATTGTTTAACGTCTTGAAAGTCCATTTTATTTAAGCTTACCTTTGTAGAATTTTTATATTTCCATAACTGTATATAATGTTGTTATTATTGAATAAATGTGTGTTTTATTAATTATACCTAGTTTCAATTGTTTCTCCAGATGTAAACAAAATTAAAGCAATAAAAACCCCGGTCACTTCCCCGACTGGGTCGAGCCACAAAAACCTCAGCTACCCATTCATGTATCACGAACGGAAGAAACGACCAGGTGCTAACTAAATTCTTTGTTAGGGAGTGGAGATTCTTGGTGCAAATGACTGCATAAGTTAGGCCCTGGGTACCTTTACAACAACTACTTCTGTTTCCGGACATGTTTTTTTTTTTTTCATTTTAGCTAATTGTTACATTGTTTCAATTGACAATTGTGTACTTGATTATTTACTAATGATGGCTAAAAGATGACTGAACTCACATATACAGGCTCATAGATACAGATGTGTTCTATACATAGTTCAACTTTAAATTTCGTTATCACGGAAGCATTTTCGAACCGAACTAATCCAGCACGATTTGGCAATGTGAAACCTTTAGTTAAACAAGCAAGTCATTAACGTGAATGGTTAGGGGCATAAGAGCTTATGCATTTCATAAATCGGTTTAACATTAAACCCTCGCAATCGTATGCGTGTATATGGTTCAAAATCAGAGAAATGAAGATTTCACTTCGGAAAAAGATTTTTTATATTAAAATTAAATGTTAATATTATAACGTGGGGTTTAAAACATATGTATCATCAGTACTTCTTTGCATGAATTCCTGTGAATTCAGTGGTAATATTTTCAAATTTCCTATTTTATTTTATTTAAAATATACTTCAAAACTCATTTCGGGAACGCATCAATAAACAGTTTCTTATAATTCAGAGAAATAAAAAACGGCAATAAATAAACAGAAAACTGTGCCTGTTTATATAAACAAATAATGGAAACCGTATTTTTATTAAGATTTTCATTTATTGGCTTTTCAAAAATTGTCTGAAAGTTAACAAGTCATTTCGTGAACGCAATAAGGGGTTTAGGAAAATGTTTCAAAATAACTGCGCTAGATGGTTCTGGTAAGGATGCACGTGAAGTTTTTTTGGTAAGGGTAATAGTATTTGTGTATTTTGTACAATTTTGCATTTTGTCCATTTTGCTGGCTAAACACCTTTCACACTAAAATTTGTGTAGCTTACTTTAATTCCTTATCATTTCGGGAACGCCATTGCAATCTTTCCTCTTTCTAACCTGTTGTTTTACTTCTAATGAATAAGCACTCAGGACATCATAGCAATTTTTACTACATACTTTAATAAGTGATTTCTTGACATCGGGCTCTAAATTACACCTTATCCCTCATGAGAGAAAGCCACCGCGTCTCTCTGTCTCTAAATCGAAAGTACAACTTCAACCTTTTTTCAAACAACCTTCGGGCGGCGTCACGTGCTCTCCTCACGGTCGGGTACATTCGCAGGAAGGGGACGGATATCTGGGCTCTCATCTACTACACCCGGCCTCTCCTGAAAATAAACAAAGTTATTATTCAAGCTGGGGCTTAATGCCTCAGTTTCTTCATCTTCTTCCGCATCACTGTCAACATAATCCGCAATGTCCCATCGTTTTAATTGGTCTTCGGGAGCGGTCACTCGATATTTTGGCAGATTCTCAAAACTTGAAACTTCATACACGTCGTTGCTCAACTTCTTCATAATTCGAAGAGGTCCACAGTACAGGGCTGCTAATTTGCTCTTTCCGCTGGTTTCTGCTAAGGCTTTCCTTCTCACAACTACGACGTCATTTTCTTTTAAATTTTTGCTTGGACCTCGATGACGGTCAAACAAACCCTGCTGCTCGGCTTGATTCTTTTTGATGCTCTCCAAAGCTTCATTGCGATTTTTGTCGACATCTATCATTTCTTCGTCAACTAGATATTGCATGATCAATGCGGTCAGCTTTCCATCTGCAGTTGTTCGGGGCTGGAATCCCTATATGATCTCCATCGGTGTTTTACCAGTCGAGAGATTTATTTTGGAGTTTATCGCGACTTCTGCATCTTCGACATAGTTACTCTAATCTTTTTCGTCTTCTCGTTTCGTTTGTAATGCAATCAATGGGATAACCACACGATTTACTCTTTCTACTTGTCTGTTGGCTCTCGGATTCTCTGTCGAGGTGAGAATATGTTCTATTGTCAGTTCACGACACATTTTGCTAAAGGTAGTGCTGGTAAACGCAGTTCCTCTACCGTCATAACTCTGGTAGGTATCTGCATACGCTGAAACAGTCCTCTCAATGTATTGCAAGTGACTGCAGCTGCAGTGGCTTTTACCGGCATCAAAAAAAGTCATTTTCGAAAAATTGCAGACAGCCACTAGGATATGTTTAAACCCGTTTGAACTTCTCGGCAATGGCCCTATGTGGTCCATGTGCAGTGCGTGCAACAGAATTTTTTTCCTCTCTATGATATGCATGGCTCTAGGTTGCTTTCCTGTAGGTGCTTTCTATAGCAAACAGTCAAGGCATGACGAAACAGCCGCCTTCACATATTTTCGCTTGCATTGTTCCATCGACAGTAGGGTGACCATGTTTTTCATGCGTTTCATGGGTTATTTGTCCTCTGATCATCTTGGGAATAAAGAGGAGTCGTTTCTCTTCTTGACCTCTTCCTTTGCGATATAAATGTCTTTTTTCGGGTTCGTAATTTTTCTTCAAGTCGGGGTCAGAATCAAGATCTCTTTCGGTCCACTTCTGTATGATTGTCCTTGTCTCGGGATCGGCAGATTGAGTTGCTTTAACCCAATCACCGTCGGACAAAGTCAGTCTATCTACTTCAAACCGTTCTAGGATGTCATTCTCAGCGGTTGAGGGGCCAGGATTTCTACTCAACGAATCTACATGTGCCATCTTCTAACCTAGTCAATGAGAGGCAGTGAAATCGTAATCCATGAGCTGCAACAACCATCTTCGAATGCGCAGAACAACATCTTTCTTCTTGAGTCCACAGCATACCGCTTCACAGTCTGTTACAATCTTGAACGGTGCTCCGTACAGATACAAACCACAAATAGCATTTCTAATTCTGTTCGCACGCCGTAGTTTTTCGACTGGCATAAGCAACTGGGTGCATTTCTCCTTTTTCATCTGGTTGCATCAGTACTGCTCCAATTCCACTCGTCGATGCATTCGTATGCACCTTCTTTTCTCTTCAGGGATCAAATACAATGAGTACTGGCTCGGCTATCAATTCGTTTTTTAAAGATTGGAATTCTTTTTGGCAAATTTCGTCCCACTGAAAAGAAGCCTTTTTCCTTGTAAGTCATGTCAAATTTGTAGTTTTCTCTGTGAAATAGTCGATAAATCTTCGGAAGTATCCACAAAGTTCAAGAAAACTACGCACACTTCTCGCATCCTGGGAAACGCGGAAATCTCGGATAGCCTGGGTTTTTGGCCACCCAGGTTTGGTTCTAATTCCCAAAAATTCGACTTCCTGCTGTGCGAAATAGCATTTACTGATCTTCAATGTCATTCCAGATTTTTGATATTCCTTCAATATGTGTTCAGTCTTTTGCATCACTTCTTTAAACGTTGATGCACCAGTTAATATGTCATCCATATAGCGCTTTAAAGTACTAGGGGATAGGTTTTTCAGTACTTCAGTCATCGCTCGGTTGAAAACAAAACGGGCATTGACAAGTCCGAAGGGCAAACATAGGAAATGCCACTTTCCTTCCTAGGTGGAGAAAGCAATCTTTTCTTTCGCTTCTTCTGAAAGAGGGATTTGGTAATACCCAGAGGCTAAATCATATACAGAGTAAATTTTCCATTCTTGTGTTCCATCAAGGATCTCTTCTAAATGCGGAGTTGGGAAATGCCCTTTCTCTGTGATTTTGTTGAGCTTTCTGAAATCAGCGCAAATTCTTTCTTCGCCTGTCTTCTTTTTAACCATGACCAGTGGATGATTATATGGGCTAGTTGACTTTTCTATAAAGCCACAAGCTTGCAGTTCTTTCACCATCTCTTCTATTTTCTCTCACTGGTACGGTGAAAACATATATCGTCTTTGGTTTACTGGCATATCAGTCGTAAGTTTAATCTTCATTTCCATTGAATGGTAACATCTGACTTCTTTCATCTCGGTTGCAAAGCAATCTGACTGCTTTTATAGCGGTTGATTAAATCGACAATTCGTTGTCTTTCATCATCAGTCATATGATCTCCGATGTTAACTTCTTCTAATTTGATTGCTCGGGGTTGTTCAGTTTCTGGCTGTTTGAATGACGCCACTTCATTCACAGTAGGTTCTGATATCACGGGGTGGACCTTGGCGACCTTGACTCCATGTCTCAGTTTCACGTCTTGACAAGTAGCATTCATTACAGGCAGTAAAGTTTTCTCTTCGTTTACGCTAATCAAACCGTCTATCATTGCCAATCCAATCTTGGGGCCATATCTTCTTTGATAATAAAAGTTTCCTTCTTCGTACTTCGGACTCCTTGCGCTTACTAAATGAATAGAGAACTTTGGGATAGTGTGGTTTCCTTCCACCACAAGAGTTGTTACATCATTAGGCGCTTCTTCTATCTTGCCTACTTCTAAAATGTTCTCTTTCCTATCCTCTTCGGTGGGCTTATTGAATATGACACATCCTTCTGTTGTCATTCGCACATCCTTTCTATTTATCACCGGTTGGCCAATCCAAATTTCCACTTCCATACTCTCATCAGGTAAGATATAAAAATGCACTTCGCTCAAGGTAATTTCTTCCAAACTAATTTTGTAGCTTCCCCCTAAATAATTGGGGGTGGCCGTGGCCTGGTTGTCTTGTCAGTTGGCTTGCCAATCGATGGAGTTCAGCAACTTCAGGCATGGCCAGCTGCTGGTTGGGTGACGGCCAAGGCTTGAGGGCCACCGCTAGTGGGACAGCTATTTCGGGCGCAGCTTTTGGGGGACTTTAGTCTGACCCATTTGCCGATTGACCATAGCTGGTTTTCCAGCGGTTGGTGACAGCCTCTGGTTCGTTTATCCCCAGCAGCTCTTCCATCATGAAACCCCCCGTGCTTCGGAGGGCACGTTATGCCGTCGGTCCTGGCTGCTACTGTCATCTCGTAGCAGTCGTTATTTAAATGGGATGGCGCAAAACTCCCTCGTAGGAGTAGGTGCCGCAGATTATCTACCCTCTGTACCAGATAAGATAAGATAAGCTTCCCCTGCCTCGGTATCGTTTACAATCTCAATTGAATCCTCGTATTTCATATTCATAGTCAGGGTCTTCGATCCCCAATCGTTTTGCAAAACTATGTTGGACGAGACAAACTTCACTTTGAGTGTCTATGCCAGCTTGACATCCCACGTCATTCAATTTTGCATCAATGAAGAACGCACGAGGTTTTTCTTTCTGCTTGTCGTTATCAATGCGCTTTTTTCAGAGACAACTAACTGTTTTAATTGGTGCGCTTTTTGTAGAGATTCACTGCTAGATTTCTTATTTTCTATTTTTTTTTGTTCTTTGTTGCCTCTGGACAAGTTATCGATGTATGTCCCGATTTTTTGCCACGCCCATGTTTTACGATCTTCGGTTTTCTTTTTCTCTGCCACGCCCTTTCCATCCGAAAATGTGTTTTCCTTTTTTTCCATATAAGGAGTCGCTGCGCGTTCTAGGATATCAATGTCAGCAACGAGCTCTCCCATGCTTTAGTGGTCTTTAATCAACAAAGGCATTTTGATATTTTGAGTTTTTAATCCGTCAAGCGAATATTCTTTTGCGTCATAAAGTGTTAAGTTAAACTTCTGACAACTTCCCCATTTACGATATAAATACTCTTCTGTAGTTTCTTTCTGGTCTTGGGGGCTTCTAAGAATTTTCTGTTTTTCTTCATACGTTAGTGTTCGATCAGGAAAATCTCTAATAAACGCTTCCTTCCAGTTAGCAAATTCACGGATCATGCTTCCTATATATTGTTGCCATATTTTGGCAGGACCTTCTAAATCATTTGTAACATGTGCTATCGTTGAGTATTTGTCCATTTATACTCTCTAGCATATTCGTTCACAACATCTAACCATATGCTTGTCGTTCTATTTGGGTCTCGCATACCTCTGAACGTTGGAAGTTTAGGTGCGTGTCTAATTTCATCAGCTTGACTCAGCGTGGCGCGTGCCATCGTTTGTCTGTGTGAACTTGCGTATTCAATCATCATGGCGGACAATTGCTCAGCCATCGTTCTCATTGGTTGACCTTCGGAATGTTCAATGGCGGGTCCGTCGCCAGCGGGATGATCGGCCGCACCCTCTTCACATTCTTCATCTTCAGTATTGCCATCCTCTGCGATACCGTTTAGCGACATCCATAGAGAAATAGCGGCATCCCGTTTACGTCTAATAGAAGACAACCCTCTTTCTAACTGCAGCGATCTAAATTCTGCCATCTATTGTTTCATTAACTCATCTAATGTAACTTCCACGTGCTCAGCGATTTTTTTCTGAACAACTTCCATAGTTGAAAAAAATAAGTTTCGTACTCACAGTTTTGGTTGACAATCTTCTTTTCAACGAATGCACAGCCACAATCAGGAATTCACTCACTCTTTAAGTTCGTCTCGGTACGTTTAAAGTTTTTCACTTCAGAGTTCACTTAGGCGTAGCTCTCACGGTTTTTTTCTTCTCTATCCCACTTCTGATGTGTAATCTTTGCTATTTCTATCCTGTTGATTTACTTTTAATGAATAAGTACTCAGGACATCATAGCAATTTTAACTAGATATATATTTTCTGAATTTTTAACTGATATATTAATAAGTAATTTCTTGACATCAGGCGCTAAATTACACCTTTTCCATCACGAGAGAAAGCCACCGCGTCTCTCTCTTTCTAAATCGAAAATACAACTGCAACCTTCTTTCGAACAACCTTCAGGCGTTGTCACCTGCTCTCCTCACGGTCGGGTCCGTTCGCAGGGAGGGGACGAATATCTGGGCTCTTATCTACTACATATACTTCGTTTGTAGGAAAAGTATATGCTTTTAGCGTTATTCTGCTAAATAATACATTTTACTAGCTAATAGCCCTGAAATCCGACTTCTAGTTTGGGGTCGACGCCATATAACGAAATCAAATGTAAAATAATCATTTCGGGAACAATCATTTCAGGAATATTCTCTGACTACGTGCGTTATCAAAATAATTACTGCATTGTCGAAATGATGCCTGCATTGGCGAAATGACGCCTGCATTCTCGAAATGACGCTTGCATTCCCTACACAGATTAAGGTGATAGATTTAGTTAGTATAAGTCAATTTTTGTTTTTATCTTTAAGGGCATTAATATATACTATGTTGCCAAAGGTCATGAGATACCACCAATATAATGAAATAATTTGAGAGATATTTGTGTTAGATCTATTTGCTCCACCGTTTGCTGCTATCCCAACTTCTATTCTGTGGGGCATACTGTTCACAAGTTTTTGATATATTTGCACAGAAATTTTTCTCCATTCTGCTGAAAATGCCTCTCACAGTTCAGTCAGATTTCAAACTCTCCGCTCCTGCGGGCTACAGACGCTCCAACACACTTCAAAGATGATCGACGAGGTTGAAATCGGTGTTCTGTATAGGTCAGACAAATTCTGTCTGTCGAACAAATGACGTAAAATACCATTATTGTGGAGGACGAGGACACGTAATAACGGTTTGTCCGACTAAAAATTATCCTACTACTGCAGTTCAAGCTACTTCATGCACCGCGACATCCTCTCGTTCGCAGGATGCTGCATCAACAAAGCGCATGCCTCGTGCATCAGCTTCACATCCTAAGCATACGCCTCGCAAATCGAGTACAAAAAGACAAAGGAAGAAACCTGCAGCAAACTGTGTTGGTATTCCAAACAAGGATTACATATGTGACACGGTCAGCTCATTCACGTAATTAAAGAAAACAGTTCTTTGATTCTTTTCAAAGCTTTCATAAGTAGATACATAATGCAGTCCTTAAGAAAACGATTGCTGCCATCTGTATTGGTGTGGCAAGCGTGTAATGGATTCAGGAGCAATTTTAAAACTCCATAACGTGCTTTATGCGATAAACGCGCGCCATAATCTTGTCTTCGTAAGTCCGTTATCAAAGCAGGGTTACAGTTTTCACTTCGTTCCAACTGGTTAATCCATTACTTCACCCAAAAGCACGACTATCGCTGCGCAGGAGGGCGTGGAGGAGCTCCCGTTCCTTCCCGTGGTCTCAAATATCCATTCAGTTTCCTAAACGGACCCCCATTACTTTAAATGGCTGTCACTTATTGTGACATCTACAGTGCATTGAGCCATCCGTCATCAAAAAAACTCACCGCAACCGTGAAACACCATAGCATGCGCGGTCTTGGAGTTTTTCAGCCAATAATTGATGACCAACCATGTGTTGCATGCTTTCAGGCACGACTATGCAATGCCCCTCACAACATTGAACAAGGTCAGCACGTCCTTTACAGCTATTTTACGTGGATACAGTGGGAGCAATGCCTACCATTTCCATCCATGGAACAATTTCCTGTTAGTAGCCGTCGATGATTTCTCACGAAAAACTTTCGTTTGTGCTACTCCGACAAAAAGTGAGGTGCCAAAAGCGGTTATAAACCTAATACTAAAGCTACATTGCTCTACAGGACAAAATCTGGAGTATATACGTTCTGATAATTAAACAGAATTCACCAATGCGGAGCTAGGTGAGTTCTGTACGAAGCAAGGCATACCTTAACAATTCAACGTTCCTAAGAACCCCTAGTCAAATGGTTTTGCTGAGAGAACCGTGCACTCCATTTGCGATGGAATTCGAGTTCTTCTTGCATTGTCAAAAGTTCCGTACCGATTCTGGGACCATGCTGCGACTACAGCAGCATTTAATCTGAATTGTTTGCCTAGACGAGGTCAAACTAAGTTCCCTGAAGAGATATGGTTCTAAAAGAAACTGACCATCAAATATCGAGTTTCTTTCGGTTGCCTGGTATACTATTATATACCCAAGTCGCACTGATCAAAACTAGACGCTCCCGCCATAAGCAATGTTTATTATGGGATACTCCACTTCATCTCCTGGGTATTTTATTTATGCGCTCAATGAGAGCAAGTTTTTACAAGGTACCATTCGTTTCTTTCCTAAGGTATTTCCAGAGTTCACAAGAAAATCAGATCCGTCATTTGTTCCTCTTGTATTTCCAATTGAAATGGAACCCCCAGTCTTTGAAGCACCACAGCCCAATAAACCACATATCATTTAGAGTGTACCGCCAATCTCACCCACTTTAACATTAGACGAGACACGAATGCAGGTCCTATCTGATGGTCCGATGCACTGAGAATCACACCTCCATTAGAAACCACATCAATGGAAGATGCTCCAGATTCTTCGTTTAAATCACTAGTGAGCCAACCACCAATTGAAGTCCCACAACCGGTATTACGACGTTCACAAAGATAAAAAAAGAAGGCAGAAAATCAATGTGCTGCCTTATGTCACCCTGACTTTACTGACTCCGACCTGCTAATCACTCTGCTGATCACACCCCAGTTTTATGAATAAGCACTCTGGAATCTTGATCAAAATGGGGGGAAATACCATAACCTGGTGATGTAAGAAGCAACGTTTTGTCGCCCTAAGCAGCTGCAAAGCCGAAATAATCGCTATCAACGAATGCGTGAAGTCACTGAAATGTCTTTGGGAACTCATAACCGAGTTAGGGCAGGAGGAGTTTGTTTCTTTCCACCCAAACATTTATACTGACTCAATGTCTTAGCTGCCTTAGCATGTCTGGGAGCATTAGAATCGAAGAGTAGGACAAGACACATTTTGAGATTGCATAATTACATCGCGCGAGAAATTAATCTTCAGAATGTGATTCTTACTTACTGCTCGTTCCTCCCGACATGGCGGCAGACGCACTAACTAAACCTTTACCTGCCCCTGCTTTACGCAGATTCCTGGATTTGTTATCCTTATCTGAGCAGGCTAAGTAATTATTTATATTAAATTACTTAACTTATTAATTTGCTGGCCTACACGAGGGTATTTACAAAGTTTATCTTGTTCCTTTAAACTTCATAATTGCAAAGTTATTTACTTCGCGGGATGAGAGGGGTTCTGAACGCAATATTTTTTGTTAAATGACTTTAGCTTTAAAATCCCAAAACGATAACTTTTGGGCTTGTTCTTACCTTACGTGAAGGCAGTAATTACATTGCTTTTTTTTACTACATGATATGTATTTTTTTTCTTAACGTATTGTACGTATAATATACATTTTCATTATAGTATACCAAAATGCAAAATATATTTTTTGTCTTCATTTGTTAAAAAAGCAAAACATACTGTGTGCGCTCACAAAATAGAATGGAAATAATAAAGGCATAAATTTTTTTTGTTTATTGTAACTTAGACACTTTTTTTAAATCTGTAATATGTAACGTCAGTACCTAAACTTCTAGCTGTACAAATGACCGTCATTTTTTTTGTGTTCAAGAAAATTACACGGGACTTTGTTCGGAAAAACTCAGATTTTTTATGTAAAAATAGATATAATTTAAGTTTCTATTTTTTACTATTCTATAAGTTTTTTTTACTGTTTTGCAGACAGTGATTGTTGAGAATATATTGTTTTAATAAATGTTAATTAAAAAATCTCCACGAGATTTTCAATGTCTGCAGCTAGTTGTCTCTCGCGAATAATTTTCGTGATCACGAGGGCGTGTCCCACTATTGTTAATGTTCTTTCCGTGGTTACTGTTTTTTTTATTTCAGACAGACCACTTGCAGCTTCTGGCTTGACCAGTCGTCCCTCTTACTGGTCCTCCACGTCATTACTAACCTGCAGCATGGCGTTTAACTCCCATTTTTCATTTTCATTCCAATATTCTGGAAATTACTTCTACCCTGCCATTCGATGTTTGGTTTTTTATTGAATTTCTCTTTTTGTCGCGGCAGCCATGATTCCTTACCGAGCAGCATTGTTGTGTGGGTTTAACCATAAGGTAAAAATGAAAATTCTTTTAATGCTATTTCAACCAATGTCGTATATTAAAGATAGACTCCGAATCCTATTGTTGTATCTTGAAGCAAATTAGGAAGCTCCATGCCCAGAACTGTCATGGCTGAAAGTGAGTGAAGATTATGCAAAACACATGGCTAGACACAAAAGTGATAATTAATAATTCTTCCACACGATGATCACGGAAAGATAACTTTATCTTTTTGTTTACTTTGTATTTGAAGTATTTTATTACATTTTATAAACAATTTTTCGATCATGGTTTCAATTTCAATTTCGTTTCGATAGTCTTTCAGTTACGTATTTTCATTTTAGTTACGTATTTTTGATTTATTTTTGTGGAAAAGAATCCTGATCCATTTTCTTGTTAGTTTGTACAGTTGTATGCAATTTAACTTTGAGGAATGGCTTTAAAATAATTATTCCTCGGGCCCAAAATCTTCACAAACAAAGCAGCCAGACAGCTAATTACTCCACAGCTCACTCCTGCCCAGAACAATCATGGCTCAATTTGCTTTACTTTTTGCCGTTTTTAACAATAGTCTACCTTTAATATACGTCATTGATTTCAACAATAACGCGTAATAGGGATGCCATGCTGCACATATCAATTCTTATTTTCCCATTAATAATTATTACTTCGCAGTCTTTCTTTAGACGTTAAATGGTAATTTGAAATTTCTTTTTCCTTATTCTTTATAAGGAATTGGTCTGTCTCAATTTTTTTTATATTTAAAGTTAATTTGCTCAATGTAGCGATTAATATTTCTTGTTACAGTGTTTTGCTGTATTTAACGTATATTTAAGTATTTCTTTATTTTATTCCGAGAAATATTTTTTCTTTTGTAAATGAGGACAGAATGCCTATTCCTCACTAAATCATATTGTATAGAACATTCTTTTGTAAAGAATATTTTGATATTTTATAAATAAATATTGCATTTTTTTAACTAAAATAAGTCTTATAACGAGCCACGTTCATTCTTAAATTTTGAGGTTTCCTTTAAAGTATAACCCTTTAAATATTATATTATTTTCCTTCCCCCTCTGAACAATATCAATACCCACAACTGCCGTATTTGGGTTGCATCTAATCCACAAGTGTGTCTGCCAACTTCTATGCATTAACCGAAATTAACAGTATGGTGCAGCTTTACTGCTTTTTTCATCATCGGCCTGTACTTTTTTGGAGAAATCCGTCACCATGGACCGGTGATTTGTTCCGTCAATTCTGCCAATTATGCCGATATGCTTGAGAATTTTGTGATACCAAGATTGCAGGATAAGGGTTGTCTGGATTCTACCATTTTTATGCAGGATGTTTATACCACCGCACTTCAGACTTCGTGCAGCAGATCTTGCGAGAACGTTTTTCAGACAACAGAATATTTAGTCGTGCCTTTAACAGTGTATGGCGACCCAGGTCGCCTAATCTCAACCCTTGTGATTTTTGGTTATAAGGATGTTTTAAGAGCTTTGTGTATCAAGAACATGTTCCTGACCTCCTAAACTTAAAGGATAAATAACGTTTCATATCAGACTAATTAATGCAGATATGTTGCGAGCTGCCATAGAAAATGTCATGCACCACATGCAGCTATTGGAACAGCACACAGGTGGTCATATTGAAACACGTTTGTAATTAAACATAAAACGTTGTTTATTGGTGTTACTAAAGTTGGTTTGTACGGCATTTGTTCATTTGACAATTTGGTATTTATTGTTTTCTTGAAATAAGTGCCACCTATGGCGGCTTTTGGTGCTTTTTATTTTTTACAGAAATCGAAACTGCAAGTTTAACTGTGTATATATACACCAAAATATACTGCATTTGGCGCAATAAAATTACTGCTAGCGAGCTCTGAACACCTCACATCATTTCTTGCCCACTCGGTATATAAACTAGAATGAGAATGGCTTAACAGTGTTTAGAGAGTCATTGCTCCAGAGGGGCAATGGGATTAGTTCAGTATTTTCAAATTAGTTTCGCTTTGCAAAACTATAGGTACGGTTTTTACTCAAATCCATTGGTAAGATTCTCGTTCGCAATGCCCTAATGGGTGGTATTTCCATTTCTAATGATGTTATACATTGCCAAAATCACAAACAGGCTCTCATCACAAATGAAGGAGGCTTGCGGCAGTGCCCTACAGGAAAAGGGTGCTAAAGTACAAAGCAGTAGAGGGAGTGTTAAAAGACGAAGTTCAACATTTCCTACTCATTTGCATGTAAAAAGACTAAGAGGCCATAGCTTAGAGTCCTTTCTGATGAGTGGGTACAAACGAAGAGAGTGAGTGCGGCATTCAAAAAAGTTAAAAAACACGCATACACCAATTCTTTATTTCTTATTACCAATACAACAGGTGTATGTAAGCTTCGTTTTGCTCTGCAATGCTATTCCTCCATGTAAGCGAAACAGTTTTTGCTATAACGAGGCCTCACAAACGCAGATACAAAGGGCTAGAATGTGTCACTCCCTCCTTTTTAATATTTATTTCTCCGGAAAAGACTCATATCAACGCTTTAGTACCTAATTGCACCTTGATACTACGTTCGGCCACAGATGCAGCGCAACTCATACACCTGCACCTATAGGTGGTAAATTTATAACGTCTATTAATCCTTAACAATTAACATTATTAGATTTTTGGTTTGCACTACCGCTACTCTAAAACAGTCAATTGTTTTTTTTAATTCTTCTTACAACCAGCGCAATAACCGACTTCATCAAGCAGAGCAATGCATATCTCACTATCTTTCCACGAACTAATTTCATATTGCGTGGGCAGATTACTAAAACGATCAACTGCGCAGCATTCTCAATTAGGCAGTCACAACCGACGAACCTTAAGTTAATTTGAATTGTTTCCCACATTAATCATCACCTAACCATAAATAAAATACAAGGGAGACGTCATGGCGTTATCATTCTGAAGATAGCGTCATCTCATTTGGGTATGGTTTCTTATCCTAGCGGCAGATATGATATTTGAACAAGGGCCAATGACGTTCACTCATTCTCCACAGCAACGACGCATAAATCCACTACATTTCGTCATTAATAAATTTCTGCGAAATGCAAAAGCCTGCTATATTACCACTATCCATCCTGAAAAGTTACTATCTACTACCAATAACCTCAAAACATATTGCATACAGTAGATCTACAAGTGGCAAAACATTGTGCCGACACGCTCTTTTTTCCTAATCTCATTCTTCATTTTTCCTCATTCTACCTAACAACAGATCATTATCATATCTTCGGATGTTCCTCAAAAATGTTGACAAAATAAACAATTACAAAAAAACTAATCTTCGATCTTCTATTTTCTTCTATCTATCTTCTATCTATCTATCTATCTATCTATCTATCTATCTATCTATCTATCTATCTATCTATCTATATATATATCTATCTGTTTGTAAACCTCTTGTCTGTCTGTTTGCTTGTACGCGTATCTCACAAAAACTACTGATGGATTTTGATAAAACTTAGTATAGTTATAGCATATAGACTGGATCAACATTTAGGGTACTTTTGATCCGGATCAATCATGAAGTTCCCGAAAAATTATATTTTTTTGCTAGCTGATCGTTTTAGTGTTGCAATACCTCAGGTGAACTCCGAACAATGGGAAAGCGCGCTAGTATTGTTGTAGTAATATCCTCTGATTTTCTAAAGCTTTTGTTTACTTTATTATTATGGTTTTAGCAATTATTGCATAACTAAAAAATTATAGGATTAA
Organism: Rhysida immarginata; assembly: GCA_023313115.1. Classification (NCBI taxonomy): domain Eukaryota; kingdom Metazoa; phylum Arthropoda; class Chilopoda; order Scolopendromorpha; family Scolopendridae; genus Rhysida; species Rhysida immarginata. The sequence goes on along the minus strand of JAHWFO010030970.1, from coordinate 665,537 downwards.
GTTTTGTGCTTTATTTTACAGATTATTTATTTACTGGCTGAATATAATTAAAGTAACCTATTTCTGAGCGGGCTGCAAAGAAAGACTTCAACTGTCGAGCTCGGTATTATGTTCACTAATAATGTTTCATTTGCTGAATTTTCTTGACTATTTTTTTGTTATTCGTCGTAAATGTGTTTTTCATTAACCCCTTTTTGGGCAGTTTGCCTTTCCTGTCCAGATTATCTGCTGGAGAATTCACTTACTATTATTACGAAACTACTCAGCCGATTTCAAAAATTCTTTCAACACTATTTAGAATAGACTTTCAGGGTGGACACAGACTGTATTTTATAAGCTAGATGGATCCAGTCAAAGTTTGACCGGAAACAACCCATCTTATTATCAATCTTCATCTCTTTAAGGAAGCTGTGTAACTGACTCATCAACGCACATCAAAATCTACTTTAGTCACCAACTCGAGACTCGGTGAGGTCATAGAATGAATTGCATAGAGGCATACTAAGATGGGGTTTTTTGAAATTCGGAACCCTGCCCACTCAGGGGGGTGAGGGGAGCAGAAAGAAATGCACATTCGGTCACTTGGCTCTGCCTCCAATAAACAAAGATCTTCGAAATATAGCAGGCAGGTTTCTAGCTACCGTTCGAAACATGTAGTTTCCCCAATTTGCGATATTCGAATCTTCAGCCTGCAATAACTGAAAAAAAAAATCGATTTTTGGGAGTAGTTCACAAAATTTTTGATATTTTGATGCAATTACGCGGGGAATAAATATAAAGCAACAAAATTCGGAGGGAGGCTTTTCAAGGAGTTTTTTTTAGATTTTCGTTTTGTAGGGCGACTCACTGAGCCCACTCTGGTTTTGTCTTGCATTAAATACGCTCTACACAGATTAAACAGCACAACTTATGACCACACGATTAAACACAAAAAAAGCTGTCACTAAACGCTTTCACTCCTATTCTATATGGACGACATGAAAATCTATGCCCCCACGCAAACACAATTGCACCACTTACTTGACATTACACAAACTTTTTCAAAAGTCTTACATATGCACTTGGGTTGGACAAATGCAAAACCATTCACATTAAAAATAGAGTACTCAGGGATCACTTTAGAAGAACCAGATCACTTTGCTGCTCTAAAAAATAACGAATCTACTGTGTGCTTGGTTCATTTTTTAATAATCTGGATCGAATTTTCCAGTATTTTATGTCTTACCGGAATTTTTTTTTGGGAGGGGGTTCATAAACCCGCATAATGAACATCTGTTAGATGTAAACTTTGCTCTCTAGTTAAAATGGCTCGTCGGGCCCTTTTTATATACCCCCCCCCCCTCATTACTCTATTTCCTCAGCAGACCATTTTTGGGGGGCACGACCACTATAGTTTAAAACTAAAAAAGTTATTTATACACATCAGTCAGAAAATATGGATTGTTATTTGATTTAAAAATTATTAAAATATCTACGGCTATTTTTCGATTTATTATGAAGCGTTTCTCAGACTATTTTTTTAATGAAATTTTGCAATTTCTGAATAGAATATACAAAAAAAGTGAACCATTATCCCCATCTTTTTTTCGGCACTGCGTCAAGCTCACTCACTAAAGAGCCGGTAATTGGAGAGTGTAACAGAACACAATAAGAGTATTTTTAAAAATATACAGGCTTATGAAAAAAAAATGTCTCAATTTAAAGTTTTTATAATATGCTCAGCTCAGTAGAGTACATAGAAAACTCACAAGATTGCGCTTCATTTAAAAGGCGATCATATATAACAACAGTGAAGCATTGCCGGGTCTATTAGTCTTAAATAATTATACGGGAACTCAGTTTAACGAAATGACAAAAAAATCTTATACTGAGAATGGTCTTACGAACCTGGAGCGTGGAGCAATAACTGTAAACCCCCCATTTTGTATCTATAGCACGATTTATTATCAAACCTTATCACATTATATCCAAAAAATAAAAAAAACAAAACTCATACTGACTACAGCCACAGATAAAACAGAAGAAGAAGTGGAAGACCTGAGAACAGAAGAAAAAGCAGGATTCACTGAAAAGATCTGCAAAATTAAAAGTTCATACGACCTTTATCATCATTTTTTGCTTACTACATACATAATCATCACGTCAATGATACATCAGATGAGCAGCGAATCTCTCACTAGCGAATTGGGCCTTTTTTCTATTTCCCACACGAGTGGCCAACAGGAAAAACGACACGTCAAAGAATACCAACCAACAGTCATCATCAACGAAGATGGATTTATTGAATTCTACGTTTGGCAGATTTTTACACGAATCTCGTTCAATCTACATTTAGCTTAGAAGTCGTTATCAATAATAAAACAGATGCTGTGAAACTTTTCTTATATTCGCTATTCTCGTCAACTGATATTTAGGCAATACGTTATTTAGTCTTAGCAATAAATATATCCATACAGAGCTCATTTTGAAACTCTTTAGAACTATAGTGAAGTTTCTAAACAACCTCAGCTCACAATAACTAGGTATTGTAAAGACCCAAGTGTTAAAAAGCACAATCTGATGATACAAACAATAGGTTTAAGTCGTAAAAAAACTAGCACGAAACAGCGTTTACTACATAAAAGGTCCCCTCCATTTAGTCATCTTTTGTCGGTGTTGATTGTTGCTAAACTCTATGGATTTTCGTCCGAGACTTTACAGAAGTAAACCCTTTACTTCTCTGATGTCTCATGTAGCTATTCCAAATTATCAGATTACAATCTGAAAAGCACTGCTGAATTTGAGTTGCAAGATTATATCCCGCCCAAGACCCAGTCGACGAGGACAGCTTCAACCTCTCTTGAATTATGGTCAGATTTCTAAAAAAAGTGTGCTGAGTATTGTAAAGACACGAATGGTAAAATGGACAATGTTATTTGTAAAACGGAGAGTGATATATTGGACAATGGTTTTAAATAACGTAAAAAACGTGCACAAAATGGAGTTTTCTACATGCATGGTTCCCCTATTTAGACACCTTTCATCAGTGTCTGTTGGTGATAGACTCTATGAACTTTTGTCTGAGGCTTTATAGAAGTAAACCCTCCGTTGCTTTGATGTAAATCCAAATTACTAGATTACTAGATTACATTCCGAAAAGCAAAGCTGATTGTGTGAGAGAGTTAAAGTTACACAGTAACACTATTAGCACATGCAAAGACTCTTCAAGCCACTGACGCGATTTACCCTATCGGATGAAGCGAAATAAGTTTAATGAGTATTGCTGCTGGAACTAGAAATCATGTCTTACAGAACTTAATTACTGGCCAGATCTTCCAATTTAATTTTTGCATTTAAAATGAGTGAAACCCAGAATGGTTCTTTTACTTCAATCTTATTTAAGTTTCAACACTTCACTCTCTCCTTCGTTTCCATATCATTGTATACTCCTGCACATCCTCTAATTTTTGCTCTAGGTCGTACCTGAGAGAGTTTGTTCATCCAATGAAACCACTATGGATTTGGAAAGAAGATGTAGACATCAGCCAGTTTGATTAGAGTTCGGGTTACACACTTCTGCCCGTTGATCTTACCGGGGACAGGAATTATTTTAGAGATAGATATAATCGAAAAAGTAATGTTACTCTAAACATCAAAGTCAGTTTTCTGAACCTTTAGCTAATTCGGTAAACTTAATTGCATATTTTTAATATCAGAATCTCTTGGAAATCAATAATGAAAGAGCCGTGAGCGTCGATTTCACGAATTAAGTTCGATGGTTACACAAGAGCTCTAGAGTGCCCTCGAGAGAGATCCATTCACATGTTCCTACGGCAACAGGTATTTTCCCGGCTCTTGGTACTATAGCTCAAACATTTTTACCATCTTTGTACATAGCTGATATGGACCATTCCAGTCAACTGGGCATACACTGGTTGGATTTCTTTATACCCTCTAGCATACCAGTTTTATTATTTCGAAATGTTTCCTCAACTACAATTCTAACCATACATATCTATGCATGCGAAAAAATGGACCTACAAGATGAGAATAGTGCAACATTAGATGCTGACACCTGCAGTCATCACTGCTGACATTACCTGAAATTAGCAGCCAGGGTTTATTCTATAGATGACATGTTGAACAACACTTATACAAACGAAATGCTATTAAATGACTTACTCGTGATATCTGAAATATAGTAAATATTTAAGTAGGACAAAAGTGATCAACCAAAACGAAGCGTTGTACGGATTAAAGCAATATGCTGGAATGATACTTTCAATGACACACTGTTATCTACAGGTTTCAGTAGTAGGTTGTCACACAGTTTTCTTTATCATTATAAAAAATGTTCTGTCATTGCAATTTATGTAGATGACATCTTTATACTTGCACAGAATAGGGAAAATGTAAACGACGTGAAGAACAACATTGCTAACTTTTTTGATGTGAAATATTTTCTAGGTGTTCAGATGGAATGGTTAGAAAACAATGTATTGTGTCTTCATAGAGTAAATATATTAAAACATTTTTGGATCGGCGCAACATGAATGAGTTTCCTTGAAAAACACGTTACAGTGTAGCCTTAAATTACTTAAGGGTGATGCTTCACTGGTGGACGTAACAAAGTATCAGAAGGTTGTGTTACAAAATTAGTGTAGTACTTACCAAATCCTCAGCAGAAGCATTGGAATGCTGTGAAACAAGTATTAAGGTATTTACAAGGCACTAAAAATGTAGGTTTGATTTATTGTAAAAAAAACAGTTTATTGCATTTACTGACGCTGATTATGCAGGCGACTTGAATGATCATCACTAAATGGGATGATACGTAGTAAAATTTGCAAATTGCAGAAATTATGGGCTTTGTCGATCAGGAAATCGTAATAAATAGCATTATTGCAACTTGCAAAAGAAAATAGCATGGGTACAGTGGTTTACTAAAGAATTAGAATTTCCTGGCGTGTATGATATTACTAGCACAGTGACAAGACGGCAGCAATTTGTTTTTCAAACAGGCCAGTAATAATTATGAAAAATAAACTTATTGACATTAAATATCACATTGTGCTGGTAAGTTGATATGAATATAAACTTATCGATATATGGGACTGTTACACAGGGTTCACAATTAATTATTCAGTGATGTTGATATCAATAGTGTTTTTGTTTATGGGTTTACAGTGTAAATGAAGGGTCTAAACTGAAACAACAAGGATTTTGAAATTGAGGGTCTTTCCAATGGGTACAGCTCTACATCAAAACAGGTTAACACAGCCTACCTGAGGCCCACCTTAGGGTCGCAGTCATGTCACAAGGCCGGACCTACAGAAGGTTTCCTCAAATGTTTAAAAAAGCCCATTAGCTGAAGTCCACCTTAGTGTTTTCAAACATTCGAGGAAACCTTTCTATAGGTCTACATAGTGACACGACTCCTAACACTTCAGCATGACTCAGGTTAGTCATGTGAACCACTTTGATATAGAGCCCTACCCTCAATTACAAAATGATTGTTGTTTCAGTTTAAACCTTCATTCACAGCATAAACCCTAAATAAAAAAGCTAGTGGCCGAGTTCACCACGAAATTTCTTTAATGACGACAGTGGAGCGACTTTTGCCCCTCATAGAGAAAGGACCTTTCTTTCTTCTTTGTATTATTTGTATATTATTTTTGTTGATTGCACTGCATTGTATGAATGATTATAGGAAATTTTAAAAATTATGTATAACATTTATAATAACATCAAAGCACAATCGGATAATTGTACTCGAAATAAATCATTTGTCAGAGGCGTTTAAAATGTAGTGAGGTACCAGTTTATTTGGGTCATATTTCATTTAAGATAAACTGAAATAACGATCAATATCAGCATCTCTAAAACAATCTACAGAGTATTATCGCAGTTGTCAAAAATTTCTGCTGAGAAATTCCGCGAAGTAAAAACTGACTGCAGAGAAATTCCACATTCGCAAAAATTATCTACAGGGAAATTCGGCGATTGCCAAACCGCCTAGCTAAAAATACTGCAATCAAAAAAACTATCTACGATAGAATTTCGTGGTACAAAAAGTGTCTGTGGTGAAGATTTGTCATTGCATAAGCGCCCTGAGAGAATTTCTGTCACTGCAAAACACTTCCACATAGAAATTCTGGCGTTGCAAAAAACTGCCTTACCTGTTCCATTTGGATGACACTGTTCATCAGATAATTTCACGAATTTGGAATTACGAATGTTATGGATTTATGAAACAAAGTTCTTTCAAAAACAGATTTGCTTCATTAAACACTCAACCTAGGCTTTGTAAACTCTTGCAGAAATTTTTATTATATCGACCATTTTCATCATGGAAATAAACGCAACTAATAAATTTACACAATACTTTTTGGCCCTTCTTGCTGGTTGTTCGGGAAGTTGAAAATCGAAATTAGTAGCTCAAATGTTAAAATTTAGATGGAGTGGTGGATCTTCCACCTACCGAAATAATTTACTGCTATTGAGCTTTAATCTTTCCAGTTGTTAAAATCTGAATCTACCTAACATTACCTGTCATGCAGGGTTGCCCGAAAAAAAGCTAATATGTGAATGTATACCTGAACAGGCTTACTGATTTTAGACGATTTATTAAATGAAGTAAAAAATAAAGAAATTGTCGAAAAAATCTAAACAATATACAGTTATCATATCAATTTTTTGTTTTGTTAATAACTCAGAACCTCTTTGTTCATTGAAAAATCATGTGTACAATAAAATTAACCACTCAGTTTATCTTTCTACTAATGTCACCTGGAGACATAAGACAGATTCACACCAAGTGAATAAAACAAATAATAATAATAATTTGAATAAACTGTAAGTATACCTGTTGAAGTATACAGGTATTGGACATTGAAATTGACACACCTTCGCAAATAGCACTGAATAGAACACCAGGGCTGAATAGAACTTTCTGCTAGGTAATTAATCGTATGCATATCAATGAATCACGTGTCAGAAGTCTTGGTAGAAAAGTTTGATAGTAAGCTTCAAATTGTCTGTGCAGAGCGCTATAATGGGAGACATATCCGACTTCAAAAGAGGGCAGATTGTTGGGGCGCGTTTAGCAGGTGCATCTGTGTCCAAAACTGCTACACTTAGTGATGTCCCACGTGTTACAGTATACAGGGTGATGTGTGCATATGCACAGGAAGGACGAACCACGTCCAGGAGGAGCAACTACAGGGGAGAACGGAAGTTGTCGGAAAGAGATGTCAGAACATTGACCAGGATTGTTGCACGAAGGCAGAAAACCACCGCAGCAGAAATCACCGCAGAAATGAATACACACCTCCAGGAACCTGTGTGCATGAAGACAATCTGTCGTTACCTGCAGAAATCCAATATCCATGGCAGGGTTGCTATACCGAAGCCTTTCATCAGTAGTACAAATGCCTCTAAGCGGGTTCAGTGGTGCCGGACGCATAAAACCTGGACGTTGGATGACCTCAAACGCGTCATATACTCGGATGAGTCCAGCTACACTGTCTTCTAAACAACAGGGAGGGTATTCGTCTGAAGGAGCCCCTCTGATGCCTACAACCCAGACTGCTTGGCACCCACAGTCAAACACGGATGTGGATCAGTAATGGGTGGATCAGTAATGGTCTGGGATGCAAACTGTGCAGGACCTCTAACGATCTTTTCCAAGACGTGTTGCAGCTGTTCTGGCTGCCCACGGTGCCCTAACACCTTACTAAATAAAGATTTTTGATTTCTACCAGATGTTTCAGTTTCAATGTCCAATACCTGTATGATTATATATATAAAGACTATAAAATATTATTTTTCCAATTTCAACGAGGTTAAATGTAAACAAAAATAAGAATAGATTATAAAATTAAAGTTAAAAAAATAATATTTTAAAGTGTTTATGAACAATGTGAATAATTAAAAAAAGTAATTTAAAGATTTATAGCATTGGTTTTATTTGGACTTTCAAAGGTATTAAATTCAGAATTAATAGTATATTCGTCTTGAAAGATTTCACATTACACGAGTAAGTCATTTAAAAACAGTTCGCTTGTATAAATGTTGTTCAAGATTTCATCCATAGAAGCACCCCTGGCAGCAAATTTCAGTTAATGTTGGCAGTAATGACCGCAGGTGTGAGACATCTGATTTTGCACTATTTTCACATTGTAGATCCATTTTTCACGTGCATAAACATTAATAGTTGGAATTGTGTTTTAGGTAACATTCCGAAAGAATCAAAGATGTATGCTGGTTTGTTTGAGGGTATAAAGAAAGCCACCCAGTGGGTGCCTGGTTTACTGGAGTCAACTGTATTACTATGAACAAAGATGGGTGAACATGTGTAAGCTGTAATAACTAGAGCCGGGAAAATACTTCTTGCCATAGGATATGTGAATGGATCTCTCTCGAGAACACTCTATAGCTCTTGTGTATCTATCGTACTCAATTCATGCGAAGCAGACGGCTTTGTCTTTGATGGTTTCCAGGAAATTCTACTACCGACAATAAAATCTTGTAAAATATATATTAATTAAGATAAATGAAACATATTAATTAAAGGAATAGAAATAAATTCAATTAATAATATAAAACAATGAAAAAAGTCACCCAATGATAAAGTAAATGTTAAAGGACGAAACAGAAATGAAACAAAGGTCTTGTGGAGAAACTCAAATGAAATACAGAAGAAACGCAGAAGAAACAAAGGTCTAGTGAAAAAATGTTTTACGAACACAGGGAAGCACACAGTTACAGATGAAGAAGGTCTATGACCAAAGTTCGATGATTCGTAACACGTAGATGACTAACTTGAAATATAAAACGTTTTCGGGATTTTTTCCCATCTTCAGTAATAAAGTTTTTTGAATGAATGGAAGATATAATCATAAAAAAACAAAACAATGTAATCTAATCTACGTGTGATATATGATTAATTTGATTGTTGTAATCAGTATTGTTGAGTGTTAGGGATGTGATACTATATTTTTAGTAATAGTTTCCACTTATTATTAATTTCTATAGATGGTTTGGCTAAATTTTTTTTCACTTGAAATAATGTTGATGGTTTCTTTGATTAGTCCTTGTTTATAATTTATTTCTTTACTAAAGATTTTGATTTTGTTCCAATCTGGATTATGATTTTTGTTAATGCAGTGGTTCACTAAATGATTGTTTTTATCTTTCTTTCTAAGTTCTCTTCCATGTTCTTTTGTACTTGTTACTAATTGTCTTTTTTTTTGACCTGTGCAAATTGCCGCATGGAATTTGATATACTATGTTAGTGATGTTCAAGTTTTCTTTATTATTTTGGCAAAGGTCTTTGAAATTTGAAATTGTGTTATTGTTTTGATTTTTTGTAGTTTTTTTTATTGGTGTTTGTTATTAATGTTTTGGTTTTGTTATTTGTTATTTTTGGTATGATATTAATGTTTGGTATCTGTTCTAGTATTTTTTTTCTGTTTGTGAAATGCTTTATTATTGTATTGTATTGAATATCTTCTGTGTTGTTCATATTGAGTTGTGTTATTTTTTGTTGTGTTGGTGAATGCTTCTATATAAATTTTATCAATTAGTTTAATAGGATATTTATTTTTTGATAGGTTTATTTTCAGATTTTTTAATTTTAGTGAGATATATTTTGGAGATGTGAGATTTTTCATCTGTAACTGTGTGCTTCCTTCTGTAACACTAGACCTTCATTTCTTCTGTGTTTCTTCTGTATTTCATCTGAGTTTCTCCACAAGACCTTTGTTTCATTTGTGTTTCGTTCTTCAACATTTACTTTATCATTTGGTGACTTTTTTCATTGTTTTATATTATTTATTTATTTATTTATTTTCTTTTAATTAAAAGAGTTTTATTTATCTTAATTAATATATATTTTATTACAACTCCTGCGTTTATAAAATCTTGTAAACATTCCAAAGAGAAGCTTTAGCAGTATGCAGAAATACATTTATATATTTATTAAAAAGAAATTAACCTCTCCCCTTAGCAGGGCAAGGCATGTAACATCCTGAGGTCATCTATGTTTACCCTGTTACCTGCACTTTCTACCTCTCCCCTAGCGTTTTAATCAAAAAATCATTTTTCTCGAACGTAGTCTGTAAGAAATGTAAAAAGGTCGTATTTTCTTTTTCTTTTTTATCATATCCGAACGTATGATTTATCAAATGCCAATTTCTTAGCATACTTCTAAAGACCAAGTGACTGCTACCCCCGCAAATCGGAACACAATGGAATAACTTTTCCTAAACTTCATCTTGACTAGAGAATACTGGATACTGAATTTCACGCCTGTAAATACTAAATAGTACATAGATATGTTGTCTTCTCTGAATTCCGTGAGACGTTCCGTTTAAATGGAAGTCATTATGTCCGATGAAGGGGGGGGGGGGAGAGTAGTTCTGTAGTAATTTTAGGTAGAACTTCGTTGGTGTTCCGAATTATTTTTTTTTAACTATATGCGTATTTTGAACTAGTTTATAGGTGGTTGTCGTATATTATAAGGTTAAATCGCAAATGTGTATGATATTGAGTGTTGTGAATCTTAATGGTAGTGTGGCTCCTTGTTGGCCATCGTTCGATGCTCTGTTGGAGGGGCAATTGTTAGTGGCGTTTCTGAAAATATTTATCAACTGAGTATTGTTGCGATCAACTTCTTGGAAATTGTATTGCCTCACTGGCGTGTTTTTGTTGATTGTTAAAAAGATTCCCTTTTTTTTGTTTTTTTTTTGTTTGGTAAAGAATTCTCCGAGCGAGATACACGTACCCTATGCGCTCAGTTGAATTTTTACCTCTTGTTCGAAAACGAGGCTAAGCAAAAATAACATCAAAATGTTGTTTTTAATCTTATTTTAATGCTGTAATTAATATATCTTTAATCTCGTGCGACAGTGAATCTACTTCGATATTGGCAATTGTCATTGGATGAGATGTTCGATAACGGGGAAATGAATTACAGCAGCGTCATGAAAAGACGGCTACATCTACATGCGATTGTAATGGAGATTCGGAAGTGAAAAGTAGCGACAAGCGATCACACGAAGACGGTAATTCAGAAAAATGAAGAAAACTGGTGACTGATGATTTATGTTTAACTGTCTAGCGATGTAAACGCCTTCCGTACTGCTAAAACAAAAACAGTGTTGAGTTCAGTGTTGTCATTGGTCCTCCCGCCCTTGCCATCTACTAACATTGAATTCATTTTGACATTGTTTCTACGTCAAGTACGGAAGCATCACTCACATGAACGTTTCGCGAAGCTGCTTTGTATTTTGCTTGTGCGTTAGTTCCGTCCTAGTCCAAGAGTAGAATGCTTAGTATTGTCTAGCTAAGCACCCTGCTGTGATCTAAGGTCTAGTAGCGAAACATGGGAATCAATGAGAATGAGAAACATGGATAGTTGGAATTTCTGACTTGGCGTTCTCGTGCAAGTGTTATAATAAGCCTACGAACTTCGTCAGAGCTCGAAGCTTGCCAGTAGCTGTCGTGACTAGAACCTCTGTGCTCACCACGAGGGGTCTCTGCCCCTCCCCTCTAGTAGCCAATGAAAGGATGCGCACGGCGCTTGCGAGCGTAAACTCATAGAGAATATTGGTTTCGGGAGCACGGGAGAATCCATAGATTCGCGTCAGTCAAGCTGATGCTCTCCCCCCTTCGTTTTCAAAAGTACAAATTTCCTCCTGCAAACTTGAGTATAGATCACGGGCAGGAGTGCTCGGTGTCATTGTGCATAAACACTGCTTTTCCACAATGTAACTTGTAAGTTAGTATATTGTGTTATAGTACAACCATAGGAGCCCATAGAGTAATTGACTATTGATTTTTTGAAAATGGGTATGTTGTAAATGATTATGCAAATTATTAAGCATGAATATATTAAATGTTATTAAAACCAAATATCACAATGTCAGGCTGTTTCTCATTATAATTTTGGATCTCGAACATTAGCTTTCCTTCACCTCAAAACCTATCGCTAGACGCGGAGGTGAAATTAGTATTTAATGCAGGGGTGGGGGTCTGCCTAACCCGGCCCTGAAATTCCAACCCCAGAATACCAAATGAAACCAAACTAAGTTGTGCAGATGAGCATACCTATAAGAAGCTACATTCCGAATTTAAACCTTCTACCTAAAAAAATGTAGACATTATGATGGACTGATATTATAAAACCATTAAGTTGCTTTATTTTTCCGCTACTAAATAATTTAGACTTGAAATCGCAATGTCAATAATGCTTAAGAGATGAACAGAAACTAGCAATGTATTTCTTCTTGACAAATGGATCAGTATAGGACATGCCATTATCCTGGTTTTCTTTATACTCAGTGTTTTAGTACGTGAATTCAACTTGAAAGAAGCCATGAAATATTCTAAAAAGGTGATGCGGCCGAGCTAAGACTTTGCTGATCATATTTCTAAAAAAGGAATCCGTTTTCTGGCCGGATAAACGTACACACCAATATTATAAATAGCTTTTAGGCTAAGGCTCCTAATAAGCAATCAGGTTCACTGAATTAGCTAAAGGTTCTGAAAACTGAACTTGGACGCTTAGCGTACTGTTACGTATACGGTTATATTTCTCTGCATAATAATTCCTGTCCCCAGAAAGATGGAAGGCCAGAAATGTGTAACCAGAACTGAAGAGGCGTATAGGAATCGCAAAGTGGAATATTTATGGCTAGTAATGAGTCACAAACACTTTGTAGTAAACAATAAAAGAATTTATTAATGACTGTAAATAAAGCTAGAAAGCAAAACGTTTCCTATGGTTATGCATGATAGAATTTAAAATTATACGCTAACAAAAGAAATTACGAAATCAAGTACTCACTGTGCCTCGCACAAGTATTAGTACAAAATGAATAAATTACGCAGTGGAGTGGTAATACAGCCGTGGCGACTCGCAATACACAGTTAACAGATTAGATGCACGGTTCTGCAGTATAATATACAGATATGGAGAAAGACAGCAAAGACTCTACCATATATACGAAATAGGCTTTGTAGCCAAGCATAAACATGGTGAAACTGCAAACAAACGAGCCGAGGGGTCGAAATCAACATGGACATCCATGTAACATGGGAACAGCGTAATTGCAATTGCTTAGGTACTATCTTAAGGCTGAAGCAATAAGAAAGAAAGACCTACAAATTGAGTGGCCATCTATGGCTGCACAATGGCGAAGAGAAAAGGATAAATGTAGTCGGAAGACTAATGGAGAAAGGAGATGGCGAGAGGATGTACTACGCAATTAAGAAAATAGGACAAAGATTGCGCAACAACCAGCCAGTACAAATTCTCACTACCCAGGTAATTAACTGCGAAGAAAATCACTGCGCAAGACCAAGAACACGCATCACGCAATTCATGTTTGTGGTCCACGCGCTACAAACATGAATTGCTTAATACCAATTACAGACTATAAATAAAAATAGCATTTTTATATAATAAAAAATATTTTAATCCACTACGAAATATAACGCATAAATTTGCGATTTCCCGAACTAAACCGTAATCGAACTGGCTGATGTCGACATATCTGCCTGCTTTCCAAATCCCAAGTGCCTAACTGGAATGAACAAACTCTCTCAGGTACGACCCAGAGAAAAATTCGGTATCAGGTTGTTCAGAGAAATTGCATGAGTATCCAATGAGAGGGAGAAGAAAGATAGATTAAAATTTTGAAAGTTGAATGGGTTTCGAAGTAAGCGAATTATTTCTGGGCTGCACTCATTGTAAATGCAAAAATTAGACGGGATTCTAAATGATTTCTTGTGTGTAGCAATACTCGCTGAACTCATTTCTACTCATCCAATGGGGTAAAACACGATAGTGACTTTAATTTTATAGTAGTCTTTAATTTTATACACAACAGGTTAGTAATTGATATCTTACCATTCAAAGTTCCTATGACCAATAGTGGTACCACTAAACCAGGCGCCTTTAAAACAATTATGACTATCATTATTTTCAGTCTATATTGATTCAGGAGATGTCACTCCAAGTTTTATGATATATAACATATTATATCTTAGCTTTGAATGTTTGAATGAACGATAATAGTTCCATCTAAACCAGGTGCCTTTAAAGCAGTTTCGACTAACATTACATTTACGTTTAATAGGTTCATGAGACATCACTCAAAATTGATTATTATATTACATACCATAATTTTGCATTGCAAGGAACAAAGAACCAAAATGGTTCCACCAAACCTGGTGTATTTAAAATAATTTCTACTACCATTAGTTTCAACTTATACTCATTCATGAGACCTTACTCCCATAATATGATGTATAATATCCCATTTCATAGCATTGAATATTTCAATGAATTACATTGGTTCCACTAAACCAGGTGCAATTGTTACAATTTCGAGTATCATTAATTTGACATTTATACATTCATGAGATGTCACTCCAAATTGTATCTTATACTATAATATGAGCAATGTCTGTATATATATATATATATTCGGTTCTCAAAAATGGCTCAAACGATTTCAACGAAAATTGTTATAAGGGGGTTTTGAGGTACCAGGAATTCATTGCGCTAGGTCCCATGTCCGTAAAAATTCGCTAAATAGCACTTTTTAGGTTATGTAACATTTGTGATGCCATCTATGGACCAAAAAAAAAAACATCAGTTTCTATTGAACTATTAAATGAAACTTTATGTCAATGCATAAAAAAATTGGTAAACAGGGGTGTTCTTCACGAAGCCATGAGCTGTAAGTTTAATATAGCATCTACATTGAAGACTCCAAATATCATAATTTGCACATAAGTAGCCACCTATAAGTTGTCTTTGATAGGTGTAGTTGCTGGTGAATATTTCATCATCGTACTGAACAATAACATTGTTATATCAGATATCGAACATTAGGACGCTTTTAAACAATGCTTAGTATAAATCTCACCACAATTCAACCATACAAATATTACTGATATCAGCATCAATGAGTCATCAGTAATTGAACATGGTATCAGTGTATGTTTGTATTCGGTTAAAGAGTTAATATTTATGAAGATCGCAACATCCCGTGCTCTCCTATGACTTATTCCAGCATGTATGACGAGCGCATCGGATTTAATTTGTGTCCTTAATTCGATTTCATCTACACTGTCTTATCAATGAATTATCACCAGCAG
This sequence comes from Rhysida immarginata, assembly GCA_023313115.1. Taxonomy (NCBI): domain Eukaryota; kingdom Metazoa; phylum Arthropoda; class Chilopoda; order Scolopendromorpha; family Scolopendridae; genus Rhysida; species Rhysida immarginata. The sequence continues at coordinate 650,387 of JAHWFO010030970.1, read as the reverse complement.
CCCTTCAACGCACATGCATGGTACGCCCCAACAATGATTACACATTGCAAAATTTGCATAACAGGCTGAGAAAGCTATAAAGCTGGTGTATCACACGGCTGGTGCATAAGCCTCAAGATGGGTAAACGTCCGGATTTAACGGACATCCAAAAAGGGATGATAATAGGCTATCGCAGCAAGAGTGGCACCACCTCCGAAATGGCGCGATTTTTGAACAGTTTACGGTCCGCTGTAATGAAGGTGTACAAAGAGTGGACAGCAGGGACAGAAACCACGTCCCAACGCCATCACTGTAAAGGATCACGAGCCATCGAAAAAGGTGACAGGAGAGCCACAGTCCACCAATAGACCACCAGATTCAACAGTGGAGCCCACATTCGGGTATATGACATTATCTTGAACGCACCCTGCTACGGATGGGCCTGAGCAGTCAACACATGGTTGCTGCAAAAACGTTGACCAGAGGTCATCGTCAACGACATCTAGACTTTGCATGTGAACACCACCACTGGAACACAGAGGAGTGGGCTAAGGCATCGCCTCCTTAAGAAAAGTCCTGAGCGCAAAAACGTCAGATATTGTTACATCATCATCCGAAGATAAGTTTAATCGCATTTCAGGGCTTATTATTGGTAGAAAAGGTGATTAAACGTATCTTCGGATGATGATGTAACAATGTATGACGTTTTCGCACTCAGGCCTTATCTTTAGGAGGCGTTGGCTAAAGTCGCCTTCTCCAAGTGCGTCGTGAACGCCATGAAAAGAAACTGCACGTGACTACTGTGGGCCGGAAACAGGCTGGTGGTGGTAGTGTGCATGTGTGGGGGAATCTTCTGTTGGAAGCAGTTAGGTCCATTGACTCGCTTAGAAGGTAATTTGAATGTCTGTGGCTATCTGACAATCGTAGTGGAACAGGTGCACCCAATGTGATGGTGTGTTCAGCAGGATATTGGACCCTGTCACAATGCACGTCTCTTTCTGGATTGGTTTGAGGAACATTCTATTGACTTTCTACTGCTCCCTTGGCCAGCTAATTCGCTGGACATCAATCCAATCGAACAACTATGGGAGCATCTTGATCGCTATATACGGCAGCTGGACCCTCCACCTATGACTCTCGAAGCTCTGTCAAGAGGAATAGACTGCTATACCATCGAACGCACACCGCGCACTTCTTGCATCCATGCCATGACGCCTAGCCGCAGTTATAGTGGCGAAGAATGTAGATATATACAATTTGATAGGCGTTCCTCTAGAAAATGCCAAGCCGCGCAATGAAAACATAACACCTGGAAAGGTCCCAAATTTAGATACTGCACATTTACATTAACAGCCCCTTTATACTTTGGAAAGCAGTTTCCCTCTAGAGCTTCTTGATATCTGCCAATACGACGTCTTTGTTCTTCTAACCGTCATTCACGTTACTCATCATTTTCATTAACCATTCGTTGTGATGCGCGTTGTCGCAGATCCTCCAACAGTTGTTCACGTCACTCCTCATTTTGACTGTCGACACGCCGTGACACCCGCTGTCGCAAGTCCTCCAACCGCCGTCCACATTGCTCCTCATTGTCACTTGCCACACGTCGTGATGCGCACTGCCATAGTTTCTCCAAATGCTCTGATTGTATAATTTGAGCGTTCATTTCAATACATCTCAATAGAAACAGAATCAGATTAATGAAATTTAATCTATTGTTTCAACGTCATTCTCATAATGTTATTTGCATATCTTTTGTTGAATTATGAGACGTTAGATTAGGGGACGCAATTGGTCGAGCCGATGAAGATGGTGTTTCTTGAATGGATCATTTAATAAAAATCAGTTTATTGTAAATTCATAATTTTCATAAGAATTTAACTGCATAACTCCAATTAAATTTTCAGGCTGATCCTCATTACGATGCGTCTGAAAGTTAAAGTTTCGAGTTCCACGTGGACGTCCTTTAGGCATTATTGCTATGCTGTTTGTGAAATGGCTGCTTGTTGTTCTTGCAAAGTTTTGTAAATGTTGGAGTTATTTATATAAAAATTAATAGTCGGACAATGTCACAAACGCTTGTTAACGACCTTGCAATGTTAGGAAATGCTTGGCGTCGTCTGTAGTCGATTATCAGCAATAATTAAAAAAAACTTCTGAAATTGAAATTTTCCACAAATGAGACCTAGCTAGATCGACTTTTTTGTCTCTCAAAACTTCAAATCATTGCTCAAATTAAAGTATGAGACCCACTGGACCTAGCCCAATGAAATTCTGATATTCGAGAACCCCCGTTTACCAATTTTTGTCTGCATTGAAATAAGGTTTCATTTAATAATTCAATAGAAAAGGAATTTTTTTGTCCATAGGTGGCATCACAAATGTTACATAACCTGAAAAGTGCCGTTTTGCGAATTTTTACGGACATGAGACCAAGTGCAAAGAAATCCTGGTACCGAAAAACCCCTGTATACCAATTTTCATTGAAATCGTTAGAGCCCTTATGTGTATATATATACTATAACGTGCCGGAACGAAAGCTAATTCCGACACGCTCAGTCAAACCCTGCAGAAAAAGATAAGTCGCGATAATTAAGAAGAACTAGTTAATTAAGCAATTACGTAGTGAGCCTGATGATAAAATAAAAATTATCCTTTAGTTCTAAAAGATCCAAGATCCCAACTTAATCTCACAATCCTTTTAATAGCATAGATTGTAAACTAAATCAATAAGATTTTATTTAAAAAATATATATATATAAATAATCAATTTTTAAATACTGAAGAAAATTTTTTAATATTTCTAGGATAAATAGCTTTAAGGGAAAAGAAAAAAAATTAAAGACAAAAACCTAAATCCAAATGAACAAAATTTTCCTTTATTACAATAAGGGTTGGGAAGAGAAGGAAATAAAACAAAAAAAGAACAATAATGATACAGCCATTACAAAACTAGAATTGAATGATGATTCTGGAAAGGAGCGCAGGCGGAGACAGGAGAAGACTAGAACAGAAGCGGAGACGTCTGGATGGTTCGAAGAAAAAGTGTAGGACGCTCTGGGATACTGCGTCGGAAGAGAACGGATGGGAGGCTGTAAAAAGTCAAAGAGTTATTTGGAAACGAAAAAAAAAATTATTTTAAATAACAAAAATAGTAGTTTTGGTTGAAATTGCACGAACTAAACTTGTAATACTGAAAAATGTCTAGAACCAGCAATAAGGTGGTTCTAAGAAGCAATAGAAGAAAACAAAATAAAATAAAAATAAAAAAAGTTTAACGACTACTCACCACGAAGGATACAAATAGAATGATAAACAGGAGACCGACAAAGGTAGGGAAACAAAAGGAATACTTACAGCACACAAAAAGGATAATTAATGCACAAAGACAACGGGGTGGTAAGGAACGCAGTCATCCGAAGGAGAAGAGATGAAGGCAAGAGGAGGTGAGCAACGCTAAAAAAAAGGGTAACAGATTATTTAAAGAATAAGTAATTCAAAAAAATATATATATAAAAAAGGCGATTAAAAAGGAATGAAGAGAGCCTTCAGTAGGAGGTCCGCACAGAGGTAAGAATGATTAGGAATGTACAACATGTTAACTGGTTCTGGTTTTAAAACGGAGCGATCTATTTAAGGCAGGAGACGAAGTCCTGGGAAAACTGGTAGACCTGACTTGCGATACGCAAGCCGCTGAAGAAGAACGATAGGAAACAGCCGTGAACACCATTTAGATTGTTGGAATCGGGGAAACTGAAGAAATCAATGACCTTCCAAAAAAAACGGCCCAACGGTAAAGGTGAAGGAAACACCGAATTCAGAGCCACGTCCCCATGACAAACACCGGGTCGGATCCTAAACCGCATAGTGAACGTAAGCGTTGCGTTGAGTTCGAATCATCGTCAGTTGGGGGTAGCTTCCAAGCACCAGGAACCTCAACGAAGGCCAAGTGAATTCATTTTCTAATAAAGTTAAGCTGTTTCTGCCATGACGAAAGCTCAGTTGTTTTTTTTTTGCCTGAGGCTGAGCTGCTTCTCGCCAGTTGATTTTGCCTCGACGGAGGCCGGGCTGCTTCTGCCAGTTGATTTTACCTCTACGGAGGCCGGGCTGCTTCTGCTGGTTGATTTTGCCTCGACGAAGGCCGGGCTGCTTCTGCCAGTTGATTTTGCCTTAACGGAGGCTGGGCTGCTTCTCCCAGTTGATTTTACCTCGATGGAGGCCGGGCTGCTTCTCCCAGTTGAAACCCAATCATTGACTAAGAAAAAATTTCCAAGCACGTGAAAGCGTAAAGCTAGTGCAAGCCAACAGTCAAAAAGGACACGCGGACATGGACCGAAGGCACGGACACTCGAAAAAAAAAATACAAGCCGGAAATAATCTTACAACAATATGAATAGAAAGTAAAAAGTTAAGTAACAATAGAGCAATAAAAAGGCAATATTTTCTAGAAACAAGGAAAATTTGTAGCTAATATTTGAAACAATGGATTAGACAAAATATAAATTTCTTAAAATCCTTCAGGATAAGAATTATTTAAAATTCGTTTTATAGCTTACAAGAAAAAAATTAAGAAAACCTAAATTGGTTAATTAGGATTTATGGAGATTATATTTACCTTTTCTCTTTTCTCTTTTTTTTATTTTGAATAAAAATTACAGAGATAAAGGTCAAAAACTCTTCTGTATAAGATAAGCCTATCATATAGCGCCTACGGGGATTTTGCTTCCAAAGCCTCAGTCGCTTCTACAGTTCCGAATACATTGAACTAAATTTTATGGGCTTATTGCATGAGATTCCCATTGTTTGTTTATAAAATATAGAATAATATAACCTGGCCAGGTTGAGTCAGGAATAATGAAAGACCTGGAGAAAAAAAAAACCAAAAATCAACGAGGAAGACCATGATAGCCATAATTTCTATTTAAAAACTTAACGTTATGGAGAACGTCATGTGAACCCTTTTAAATTATTTTTAACGAGGAGGGGGCCACCGTAACCTCCTCGGAGACTTAGAGAGCTGGTCACGTAGGTTGGCTTACTGACGGCAATAGAACCGACACGAGCTTTGACGGGAAAAGAAAGAATTAGGCATTTTCAAAATGACGGTAGCTCTAAAGCACCGAATAAAAAGGAATAATTAATCAAGCGTTTTTTTAAATCGTAAGGCTCTGTCAAAAAAAACAATTCAAAAACTAACTAGGTCAGGTCGAGAAAAAAAGAAGTAAGATCAAGAGGTCCCTGAAACACCGTCTTCAAACGGGAGGAAAGGTAAAATGAGGAAAAAATTTTTTTTCCATATAACGGAACTACAAATGCACGTTATAATACAGACATTGCTCATATTGTAGTATAAGATTCATGAGACGTTTCTCTATGTTGTTTGATATATAGCATGCCATTTCTTAGCGTTGAAAGTTCTAATGAACTATATAAGTTCTACTAAACCAGGTAGCTTTAAAAAATTTCGACTATCATTATTTTACATTATGTACATTCATGAGACGTCAATCTAAGTTGTTTGATATATATCATGCCATATTTTAGCATTCAAAGTTCCAATGAACCATAATGGTTCCACTAAACCCGGCGCCTTTAATACAGTTTCTTCAATCATTTTACATTATACAGGGTGTTTTTAAATTGTGTACAGATTTTTTGGAGATAATAGAAGAGGTCCTTAGAAGTATTTTTTTCATATGAACACAGGGTCCTCGCAGCTCTGTTTTCTTACAATACTGCATTGAACAATCAAATGACACCAGGACGCAGTGTGCGTTAGTGGGCCTAGATTATTTTATTTTTAACAATTAACACAAGCAATCTACTGTATGACATTTACAGTAACTGTTCGAAGTAATCGCCATTTGCTTCATAGCACAATTCGCAAAGCCTTATGATGGATTGATGACCGCGTGGAAACAATTGATTAGCACGATCGCTGATATCACCTGCTGCCACAACAACACGAGCCGCCAATTCTTCTTGTCAACGGGTTCGTAGTACACCATTGATTTTATGCTACCCCATAAAAACCCCATCAGTGTGAGATCTCGGTGGCCAAGCAACTGGTCCGCCACGACCGATCCAACGACCAGGATATGTTTCATTTAGGTAGTCTCAAACTGCTCTTGTGTAATGCGAAAGTGCGCCCTCCTGTTGAAACCACCTTAAATGTCTGATCATTAGTGGCACATCTTCTGGAAGACCAGGGAGCTCCTCCTTCAGGAAATCAAGGTATGTTTGCCCATTAAGACGGTATGGTAGGAGATATGGCCCAATCAGAACATTGTGAATCATGCCAGCCAAAATATTCAACGAAAAGCGCTGCTGAAAACTATTAACATGTGTTGCACATGGGTTGACATGAGACCACAGATGACTATTGTAGCTAATAAGCATTCACTCTCGCGTAAACGTTGTATCATCTATCCACAAAACCATGGAAGGAAAGTCTGAAATCCTATACTGTTGCTGGATAAACCATTCCGCGAAAGCACGTTGGGGACCATCATCATTGGGACATAATTCCTGCACCCTTCGAAGTTTGAACGGATGTTTCACGTTGTCATGTAAAATATTCCATACAGTGGTGTGACTAGTATTCAAAGCAGCTCCGACCGCACGAGTACTTGTCGATGATATTCGGTAAAACCCAGCCTGAAACTTCATCCTTTAATTCAAGGCAGCATAACCACAGACGACGTCCATGCTGATGATTTTCATGAGCAAATGAGCCTATTTCTCTTAGACAACGATCTACTGCACGAAATGTTCGTGAAATGGGAAGAATTCTGTTGGGATAAAGTTTAGCATACAAACGCCTTGCACCATCCATGATACCAGCAGTACTGAGACACAGATGCATGTCTGCATAATCTTTCAATGTAAAACGATTCATATGGTTTGTTTAATTTTACACATATAAAAAGTACATCACGTGAACTTTTTAAAACAATTCTTTACCTACTGCTTTCCCAGAATCGTATTTTACAAAGGGGTTGGATACCATGGAATCTCCTTGACGAAGTTTGTCCTAAGACTTTTCAACACACAGGCACGTGCACCTTGAAATTTTTTTGGAATCAATTACTTTAGAAGTCATTACAGTAGATTGCCTGTGTTAATTGTTAAAAATAGGATAATCTAGGCTTACGAAGAGTCCAGGTGTTATTTGATTGTTCAATGTAGTATTGTAAGAAAACGGAGCTGCGGGGACCCCATGTTCATATGACAGAAAATACTTCTAAAGACCTCTTCTATCATCTCCCAAAAATTCTGTACTCAATTCAAAAACACCCTGTATACATTCATGGGACTTCAGTCTAAGTTGTTTGATATATAAGATGCAATATTTTAGCATTGTTAGTTCCGATGAACCATAATAGTTCCACTAACCAGGTGCCATTATTACAATTTCGAGTATCATAATTTGACATTTATACATTCATGAGATGTCACTCTAAATTGCATGATATATAACATGTCATATTTCAGAATTCAAATTTCTAATGAACCTTACTGGCTCCTCTAAACCAGTTGCCTTTAAATCAATTTCGCGTATCATTAATTTTACGTTATATACCGAATGGTCAAGAAATAACGTGAGGTGTTCAGAGCTCGCTAACGGGATTTCTATTAGGCCAAATGCAGTACATTTAGGTATACATATTTAGTGGAACATGCAGTGTCGATTTCTGCAAAAAAAAATACAAAATAGTACCAAAAGTCGCCATAGGGGCGCTCTTTTTAAGAAAGCAATAAATACACTTGCATATACGCGTACGTGTTGACTAATCACAAAAAAAGGAAAGGCTGAGGATTTCCCATCATTCACGAACGAATGGCCTGACGATAACGCTTACTCTGCCTGACCGGGCGTTATTAGTCAAGTTGTTTTATCAGAAGAGCGACAATGCAAGTGCTGACCTTCGTGAATTCTGGCGATTGAAAACAATACGAAGAGGGCCAATGAGCATTACTTACTTACGGAAAATGATTGAACGATTTGAATCTACCGGAACTCTACGAGTGGAACCAGGTCGGGGACGCAACGAATCAAGCAGCAACACATTGAAGAAGTTGCAAATGCCATTGTGGAACAGGAGATGACTACTATGCAGGGTAGCAGCAGTGCACACGCAATAACAGACACCCGTATTCGATGGTGAGGAAAAAATTGCATTAGATATTGACATTTTATCCCTATAAACTCACACTTGTTCCACAATTGTTTCCAGGAGATCAACGTACCCGAAATGACACCCGAAAATAACTGTTGAAATTTTTAGCACGTATGGAAGTGGATGAAGCATGATCATAGCAAATTTTATGGAGTGATGAGCCACATTGTTATTTGAATGGTGATATCAATACCCACAACTGCGATATTTGGGCTGCATCAAATTCACAAGTATGTCTGCCAACTCCTATGCATTCACCGAAACTAACAGTATCGTGCGGCTTTACTGCTTCTTTAGTCATTGGCCGTACTTTTTTGAAGAAATCCGCCCCCATGGACTGGTGACTTGTTCCGTCAATGTTGCCAGGTATGCCGATATGCTTGAGATTTTTTTGATACCACGATTGCAGTAAAAGTGTTGTCTGGATTTTACCATATTCAGGCAGGATGGTTCGCCACTAAACATCGGACTTCAGGTGCAGCTGACCTTGCGAGAACGTTTTTCAGACAACAGAATAGTTAGTCAAGCATTTCCAATGGTATGGCCCATTCACAACCCTTGTGATTTTTGGTTATGGAGACATTTGAAAAGCCTTGTGTATCAAGCACGTGTTCCTGACCTATCAAACTTAAAGGATGAAATAACGTTACATATCAGACTAATTAATGCAGATATGCTGCGATCTGCGGTAGAAAATTTCATATACCTCATGCAGCTATTGGAACAGCACACTGGAGGTCATATTAAAACACATTTGTAATTAAAAATAAAAGATTGTTCATTGTTATTAAAGTTTGTATGTACGGTACTTGTTCATTTGACAGTTAGGTATTCATTGTTTTTTTGAAATAAGCGCCCCCTATGGCGATTTTTGGTACTATTTTTTTTTTCAGAAATCGAAACTGCATTTTCCACTAAACCAGGCGCCTTTAAAACAATTATCACTACTATTAATTTCAGTTTATATTCATTCATGAGACGTCACTCCTTTATATATAACATGCCATATCTCAGCATTGAAAGTTCCTGAGAAATATAATGGTTCCACTAAATCAAGTGTAACCAAATCAGTTTCGACTGTCATTAATTTCACGTTATTTTCATTCAGGAGACGTCACTCCAAGATGTTTGATATATAACATATCATATTTTAGCATTGATAGTTCCAATGAGCCAAAATAGTTCCACTAAACCAGGTGCAATTATTACAATATTGAGTATCATTAATAGAACATTTATTCATTCATGAGACAACACTCCAAATTCTATGACATATAACATGTCTTATCCGGGAATTCAAATTTTCAATGAACCATACTGGCTCCACTAAACCAGGTGCTTTTAAAGCAATTTTGCGTTTCATTAATTTTACGTTATATACTTTCAAAAATCGCCACTACATATTATGGGGAAAAACGAAAAAAAAAATAAATAACTTTTTAAATTTAAAATTATTGGGTATGAATTAAAAGCAGTTAATGAAGATAAGAATTACTCCAAGATAAACATAAATTGTTTATTAACCCAACCAAAGAAAAAATTAACTTAACAACAAAAAATTGTAAAAATAAAAATGTAAGAAGTCTGCCATAAGGACAAACAGCCCGCCTACCTCTTGACTTAAATGTAACAATACCAAAAAATGAAAATCAAATTAAAAAGAAAATTTTAAATTTTCATGATCAAATTTTGTAAAAAAAAAAATTATTATCAAAATGAACAATTCAAATCCTAAAAATACTACACCAAAAAAAACACAATATAAAAGCAAAATGCAAAAAAGTCTAGAGCTTCTGGTCTGAAGATTGCAATAAAATAAAATACATACAATTTAAAAAAACCGGTTGATGTTATTTACAAAAGCGTCTTCAAAGATGAAATTCTTCATGGTGCGACGGATGGCACTGAGAAGCGTTCGTAGAAGACATCACACAGAAATAGTGCAACCTCCATGTACACAAGATAAAAATTGGAAGGCAGGACTGCTGAAATGGACGGAACTTCTTAAACAATGAAGAATTACATGATGATGAAAATAAAATTCTCCAAAAAACATAGTAGGCAAAATGTCGTATCATGACTTTAACGTTTTCAAGCAGTCCAGCTGCTCATCTTCAGAAACAATGTAGGAGGGAGATACCAAACAAAAAAATAACAAATGAAACAAATTCAAAAAAGGAAAAAGGTGAAGTCAAAGGATATGACGTTTATTCAAATTTTGTTCCCTGCCCAAAACCCTTACACCCTTCCAATTAATCCTGTGGCCCATGCCATGACAATGTCTGGCCAAAGCATAATCACTATAATTGAGTCTGATCGCTCTCTCATGTCCTTGTAACCTAGAAAATAGAGAGCGACCAGACTGACCAATATAGTTAGCATCACAGTCCGAACATGGAATTAAATAAATTACATCATTTTGATTCACTAACTTTTGAAAAACCAAATCATTATTGTAGAGTTCTTTAAGATTATATTGATCAACATCAATATTGTTTTGATTCTCTTGATCATCTCGAACATGCATATTGACCAATTTTTTCCTTAGAGTATTGTTTATTTTAGGAACTATTTGGATGTTTTCTCATTGGAAACATTTTTTAATTATAGGAAACTTTGAATCATAAGCCATAGAAACCCTTTTTCTCTTTTCGATCAAAAAAACATTCGTTTTTCCTTTCTGAAAACCCCGAATCATCATTCTCTTAACGAAATATGTAGGGTACTTATTATTGATCATTTTATTAATTAATTTATGTATATAAGATGGTAACATATTAGGAGAGCATAATTATCTAGCTCTCTGTATGAAATTCTGTATATTGTATTTATCTTATAATTTAAGGGAATTTTTGAAAAAGTAATGAGGTAAATTATTTCCTTGAGTTTCCTTTTCATATATAGTAAAAGATAACATATTTTCTAAGATAGATCTAAAAACTGTAATTCCCCTTTTTCAAACTGATGACACTGAAAATCAAATTGAGAATTAGAAGATAAATAAGAGGACAGAATGTGTATGTCCTCTAAGTTGGTAATGATCAAAATATCATCCACATAACGTAACTAACAAATAATGTCATGTGAAAAAGAAGAATTATTAATAATGTCAGATTCCCAATGTCCTAAAAAAATATCCGCTAAAATAGGGGATAGAGGATTGCCCATAGGAAAAACATTGTATTGCCTGGATACCTTATTATTAAACGTGCATTGGGAATAGTCCATGCATAAATTTATAGCATTTAAAATATTCATTATAGCCTCGAAACTAAATTTGTTTCTTATTTTCATTTTGATGATGTCTAGGACTGCAGGAACCGAGATGTTATTATACATGTCCTTAATATCTAAAGTATACAAGTGCCATGAAGATCTCCAATTAATATTGCTTAAAATACTAATAAATTACTTATTGGAGATCGTTATTTCTGGAGCTTAAATGAACATTAAAAAGGAGATAAGTTATTGGCCCCGAACTAGGAATTAACTGTGACCCACCAATTAGCGAGGAACCCTCTTTAAGATATCCCAAATTAAATTATTTTTTATCTTTATTAATAATCTAAGATGGTAGAAAAAAATGAAACCTTACCCGGTAGGTTCCAAGGTTTATTGCATAAAAAATGCTTGATGAACAAAAGTTTGATACAGAAAATTCCAAAAGGAACAAAAATAAAAAGGTACAAATTTCAAATCCGCTTGGAAAATAAAATTAAAAAAAAATACTTAAAAAATCACAAAAGAAAATTAAATAATTTGAAGACAAACGAGGGTTACAAAAAAGTCCAGGAGCGATGAAATGAACGCAGGAAAAATAGACGTACGAAAAAATACACAAGAAATTCAAAGAACACGCTGACGGCGAAACTGACGAAGACGAAAAGTCTTGAAAACGATGAAGGTGTTCGAAAAGAGGTCTGAGATACCTGTACAAGGCAAAAAAAGAAAAAAACAAACCGAAGGAGAAGGCCACCCGATCCAGGAGAGGGTAACTAAAAGAAAAACTAATGCTAATAATATAGGGAGAAAGCCTAGAGGGTTATAATGAAAAACCCACACCAAACCTCAGCAGAGCACTTTGATAAGGAAGGAAGAAACACAGTAAACGACGACGAACAAAAAAAAAGATGCTTGTAGAAGGCGGCTTGCCAGCAACACACGGCAAAATTCAGTTTCAGTTGCTGCGGCGACGAGGCCATATTAGAGACCAGAGTGGTCTACGGTGTACTTGGTTAAAAAAAATCCATAACATTCAAGAGAGCCAAAACATCCTTGACTACAAGCGATAAAATCGTTGAATAAAAGTTAGGGTAAGGCACATCAACGCCCAATCCAGACATACAGCCAATAATTGACTGTTAAAGGCGAAAAGCTTCAAATGAAAGCCGTTACCATGACGAAGATTCTATGATGAAAAAAAATGATTAAACGTTGGCTCGTTAAGAGGAAAAAAGCTGCCATGACAAGACAAGTAGGAGCGCTGACCATAAAAAATTAGAAAGCGATCCAAATGTAAGCAGGAAAAGATAAAGCACACTATCAATAAAACCCGAAGCGAGCGAGAAGCAAGAAATGTCTGCGAGGAAAGAACACAGTAACAAACTAAAAAAAAAAAAATTAGGCTTACGAAAGGGAAACTTAAAAAAAAATCTTATTTAAAACATAAAATAGACCGTTAGATCAATAAAGAATTAATTCGAACTCAAACACCCAAGTTTGATAACTGGAAAAAAAATGACTAAGCGAGCATTTAGACAAAAGTTTTCGAAGAAAAAGGGCTTAAAATAAAATATAAAGCCAGAAAAACACGACTTATCTCACCGAGAATTATCCTAAAAATTCAACAATCGAGTTCATATTATGTAATGCCCTGAAAACAGCGCAGAAAAGCGCTGCATGAACCCTTATAATTGCTCATTGCTGGAGGGAGTCATGATAACCTTCGGAGAAAAATAATTATACAGGGCAAAACTTGCAGCTCCCTCTGGAAGAAAAAATTGAAAAGTTGAGGCACCCGAGAAAAAAAATTACCCTAGATAAAAACTAGTTGGGTGAAAGCTAAAAAAATGAATCTACTGAGAAGCAACTAAAGGGCGTGCACAAAAGTTAAAAATCTAGTAACATAACAAGAAAAAGTTCAACATTAGCTGCCAAAACGGGGTCATTACAGATGCCACCTTTATACCAAAAAACACCAGTTTCTCTTGAACTATTAAATAAAACCTTTTTTTAATGCTCAAAAAATTGGTAAATAGGGGTTTTCGAATATCAGGATTTCAAGAGTCCAGTGGGAATGAAAAAACTAGAGCAATATTTTGAGGTTTTGTGAGGCAAAAAGTCGATCTAAGTGTTTCTCCACTGTTGACAAGATCAGTTGCTTGACAGACTCAATATTTTGAATGTTGGGACCAAAGATTGCTATATCATCAACATATACCAAAATAAATACTCCTTGATAAGTATAGATGCAGCTTGAACTATTCATCTTTCTAAATTATAAAGTCTGAAAAGTCCTATTTAGTTCAGTGTACCATGCATTACTTATTTGCTTCAAACCGTATACTGCTTTTCTCAGTTTCAACACTTTAGTTTCTTCACCTCCTTTTATCCATCCCTCTGGTTGTTGCATGTATATTTCTTCTTCCAGCTGACTGTATAGAAAGGCACATTTCATGTCAAGATGCTTAGTTTCCATTTTAAAATGACTGAAAGTGCAGCCATTGCTCTTATGAGCAAAGGCTTGGAATAGTCACGATTTTCTTTTTAAAGAAAACCTTTACCAACAAGTCTTGCTTTAAATTTCCTAATTTGACCATTTGAACACTTCTTGACTGCAAATACCCATCTACAAACTAATTACATTTCTATCTTCAATGTAAGTGGGTTAGTCAAAATCCACGTTTTTTTTTATTCTTGTCTTAGCTTTTCTTCTTCCATTGCTTTGTAACAATTCTTGGCTTCTGGAATTTGCATTGCCTCTTGATAAGTATTGGTATTTCAAATTTCAGATAATAATTTCCTTGGGTTTACCCACTATTCCAAATTGATTACATATAATTTTCTTAGGTCTACCTCTTCTTCTTTTAGTTTCATCTATATCGTTCTTATCACTTGAGCTTGATTCTACTTCTATGTATTCTTCTGTATGAGAATGTTGATCATCTTGTCTTTCATCTCTCTCTCCAGTGTCGGTTTCTTCATTCCATTCAGGAAAATCATAAGATGTTAAATAGTCCTGGTCTAAACATTCTATGCCAAGTCTAGATTCATCAAATTTCACATGTTTAGTCTTGACGACATCTCTCGTTATTGGATTCCATAAACGATACCCTTTGTTTGATGAGCATAACCACCTATGACACATCGTTGCACTCTGCTTGCTAGCTTATTTCTTTTCTCTTTAGGAAGATTTGTAAATGCAAGACATCCAAATAGTTCCATGTGTTTTACACTGGGTTTATGTTTTGTCCACAGCTCTTTAGGTACTACTTCCCCTGTTATTGGGTGTATTGTTCAATTTCTTACATCAGCAGAGATCACAATTGCTTCACCCAGAAAGATGAAGGTAACTGCACAGAATCCATACTTGATCTTGCAAGGTTCATGAGAATAGGATTCATTCGTTCAGCTATACCGTTCATATTCGGAAAATACATATTAGTTTTTTCATGTTTAATACCTCGTGCACGAAACATATCGTCTAGAGTTTTATTAGAAAATAACGGGCTGTTGTCAGTCCTGAATCTGTTCACTTGTTGTCATTTTGAACGTTCCGCTTGTTCTATGAACATCTTTATATATAAAGGTACATCACTTTTCTTCTTGACAGTGCATACCACTGTTCTCCTTGAGTAGTCATCAATGCACGTTAAGAAGCATAAAGCTCCGCCATTTGTCTTCACTGGCATCGAGCACAAAAATCAGAGTGAATTAGATCTAGCACCCTTGAAGAGTGTCGCTTATCAATAGGAAAAGAAGGAGTTTTGGCTGATTTGCCTATTTGACAACTATCACAAGACTGTTTAGCTTCTTTAGTTTCTTTAAGACCAATAACACTGCTTCTGCACATCATCTCTAATATGGTAGATGTGTTAAGATGACAAAAACACTTATGCCATATTTGTTCCGAGTCTACTTCACATCGAGCTATAAAAAATGTCTTGTTGTGCTTGATAGATTCACCATCAATAATGTAGAATCCATCTATAAGTTTTGCTTATGCAATAGTTGGTCTATTGTCTACCTAATTGCTAATCCTTTGGAGAAAAGAACAGTTTTCTTATTCCTCTCAAACTCCGATATTGAAATAAATTTCTTTTCAATTTATGTATGTATAGCAGATTCTTCAACATTACGTTTTCAATTCTATTGCCAATCTTCATTTTCATTTCTACTTCACCATGGCCTGCAGTATATATTATTCCTCCTGCTGTTCTAATTTGCATACTTGCATCAATAACTAAATTGCTGAACAAAGTTCTATCATTGCATTCATGATTTGTTGCTCCACTGTCTAATAGCCATTGTTTCATTTCTGCATCTGAATGGTTCACAGTGGTCAGCAGAAAACTTTCATATTTGCTTTATGGTTCACAAACCACTTTTGATTTATTACTGTCCTTGGTAGTTGTGTTTGTCTTCTGGTAAGTCTGAGCTTGGTTGGGTTCTTCCTTGTGTTTTTGATACAGATATATATTCTTGGATTTTTCTGGTTCAACTAGTTGCCTTCTATCATATTCAACAAATAAGGTTGTCTTAATTTCCTTAGACATAAGTTTATCATCTTCCAAATTAGCAAGTGACTTTACGAGTGCTTCATAGCTATCAGGCTATCCAGTCAATATTGAATAAGCAATTCTATGTCATCTACTTTAACGCCTATTTCAACGAGTTGATCATAGTATTCTTTCAAACGATTTAAGTAAGAGGACATGGACTCAACATCCTTCAATTAAATTTTCTGAGCTTTTCTTTAATTTTAAAATTTTGGTCTGGCCTTTGGTTCATAAACTGTTGCTAGAGTAAGCCAGGCTTCTCCCGATGTTTTAGCGCCTTCAATATGCACTTGTTGATCAAATAATATATTTAAAGCAATAGTAGCTAAAGCTTTTTCATCTTTCAAGGTGAAATTACGTCTTTCTTCAACAGTAGCTTGCGCTTTCAGTTTTACAATTTCGTTAGCATAATCCCATAGATCACGCTCAATTAACATCAACTTGACATTATATTTCCAACTTCTGTAATTATGGTCGTACAGTTTTTCAATATGAAGAGCCGCAGTATGACTTGTATGACGCCACTGTATTAAGCTATTCTGTGTACATTACGGCTTGATGTGCTAAATACGTAAAAATGCGCAAAAAATACTTATCTTTGGCAGGATCCAATTAATTTAGTCTTTTTAGAATATTTTCATAACAAATAGCTGCTTTGTTTACAAAATGTCAACCTTTACATGTCTTCGAACAAATAGGCATTGTTATTTCTCCATAGCTTCTTGGGTTAGAGTGAAATTGAATATTAATTTTTTTTTAGATTAAAGTCAGTATACTCATTTGTTTACTTTGCTCAGTGAAATGATCTGCTGCTTGACCCATATCCATATACGGATTTACACTTGTTTATTCTATCAATTTACATTATGACCATATTCGGAGTGAAGAAAAAATAGAATGATTTGCAAACAATGAATAGCTTACTTATTCTCGCTAGAGGTCTTGGACTTTGAAATTGATACAATGCTAACAAATGTGCATTAGCACAATTTTATCTCATAAACATTCATGAATCCCCACTCTTTGTTTTTAATATATAACATGCCATATTTTAGCATTCAAAGTTCCAATGAACCCCCTAAACCAGGCCCTTTTTAAAACAATTTCGACTATCAATATTTTACATTAAATACATTCATAGATGTCAGTATAAGTTTTTTGATATATAACATGCCATATTTTAGCATTGATAGTTCCAATGAACCATAATAGTTCCACTGAACCAGGTGCAATTATTACAATTTTGAGCATCAATAATTTGACATTTACACATTCATGAGACATCAATCCAAATTTTATAATATATAATATGTCATATCTTAGCATTCAAAGTTCCAGTGAACCATAATGGTTACACAAAACCAGGCGCTTTAAAAACAATAATGACTACCATGAATTTCACGTTATTTTTATTCTTGAGACGTCACCTCAGGTTGCTTGGTATATAACATGCCATATTTTAGCATTGATAGATCCAATGAACTATGATGATTCCATTAAAAAAGGTTGGTTTAATACAATTTTGTCTATCCTGAATGTTACATTATATACATTCTTAAGACATCACACTCATTTGATTTATATGTAATATGCTATATCTTAGCACTGAAAGTACCTAAATGCCATATAGTCCCACTTAGCTTTGAATGTTTCAATGAACCATATTGGTTCTACTAAACTAGGTGCCTTTAAAACAGTTTTGACTGTCATTATATTTACGTTAAATGCATTCATGAGACGTCAGTCCAAATTGATTGATATATATTTCATGCCAGAACTTAGCATTGCAGGGACAACAGAACTATACTGGTTCCACTAAACGTGGTGTATTTAAAACAACTTCGACTACCATTAATTCAATCTTATATTCATTTATGAGAACTTACTCCAGGTTATTTAATATATAACATTTCATTTCTTAGCATTGAATGTTCTAATGAACCACATTGTTTTTACTAAAACAGGTGCCTTTAAACAATACCACTGTCATTATTTTACATTAAAGACATTCATGAGACGTCAGTCCAAGTTGTTTGATATATAACATGCCATATTTCATCATTGATAGTTCCAATGAACCATATTGGTTTTACTGAATCTGGTGTTTTTTAAACAATTTCTACAACCATTAATTCCATCTTATATACATTCATGACACATCACTCCAAGTTGTTTTATATATAACATACCATTTCTAACCATTGAATGTTCCAATGAACCATAATGGTTCCGCTAAACCAGGTGCCTTTAAAACAGTTTCGACTATCATTTTATTAACGTTAAATACATTCATGAGATGTCAGTCTAAGTTGTTTGATATATTACATGACATGACTTAGCATTGCATAGACCAAAAAAATTTAAACAATTATAAGAACCATTAATTCTATCTTATATACATTCATGAGACATTAGTCCATGTTGCTTGATATATAACATGCCATTTCTTATCAATGAAGGTTCAAAAGATTAATACTGATTCTACCAAAGTAGGTGCCTTTAAACAATTTCCACTCTCATTTTTTTACATTATATACAATCAATAGACATTAGTCTAAGTTGCTTGATATATAACATGCCATATTTTATCATTGATAGTTTCAATGAACCAGGTGCCATTATTACAATTCAGAGTATCATAAATTTGACATTTATATGCTAATGAGACGTCACTCCAAATTGTCTGATAAATAACATGTCATATCTCTGAATTCAAATTTCCAATAAACCATATTGGCTTACTAATTCGAGTGCCTATAGAGAGACTTCGCGTGTCATATATTTTACGTTATATACATTCATGAAGCGCCAGTCCACGTTGTTTGATATATAACATACAATATTTTACCATTCAAAGTTCCAATGAACTATAATGGTTCCACTAAACCAGGCATCTTTAAAACAATTATGACTACAGTTAATATCACTTTATATTCATTCATGAGAAGTCACTCCAAGTTGTTTGATATATAACATATCAAATCTTAGCTTTGAATGTTTCAATGAACCACAATGGTTCCGCTAAACTAGGTTCCTTTAAAACAGTTCCGACTAAAACAGTATTATATTTACTTTAAATACTTTTATGAGACATCACCTCATATTGATTGATATATTACATGCCATAACTTAACATTGCAAAGACCAAAGAACTATAGTGGTTACACTAAACCTGGTGTATTTAAAACAATTTCGACTACCAAGGACTCAAGGAAACTACTAATCCACAGCAAAAGTTTAATCATACAAATGCGCATTTCGGCAGCCAAGCTGCCTTCGTCAGCGTATTCAAGACTTGATCAGGACAGAGGGTTCTGTTCAGATGAAGTATGAGAATTACATAGACGTATATATAGTAAAAAATGAACTAGTTCAATACAATCAAAAGGCCAGAATTATATACAACGAAAAAACAATAAAACCATAGGCTAGCTGAGATTAACTAATCAAGTGTCATCAGTGTTTCTTATACGGTTATTTTTCCTATTGTTCAATGTGGGTAGATGCAGAAGTTTTGCCTATAACTAAAGAACATATAGTATTTTTTTTAGAGGTAAAATAAAATTGCATAAAGTGGAAACATAACATCGATCTTTTATCAGGTAAAGGAGATATATAGAATTTCTTTTATACCTTTTATTTAACAAAGAGAAATATTACTTATCAAGTTATTTACATTTTATTAAAATGGATTATAATGAACGAGTTCTAACTTTGTATTAATTAGTTCTAAGACGCAAAAAGCGTCATGTGTTCCTTTTGAATGGAGGAACACTTTAACCCTAAGTCTTCGAAGGACAGTTAAAAAAAAAGTTTTTTATAAATTCCCATAAGTTAATTTCAGAGTTTCAAATTGAGTTATCCCTGTTTAAAATACATATTTTGAGGAATCTTAACACTAATCAACTTACAAGTTCTTCTGAAATAACCCTAATCAGTCATGCTATTGAACCATGAAATTAGTTGAGCAGTGATTCATGCTCTGTTGTCAGTCACCAAGGCCAGAAGAATCAAAATTGTCGATTGTCAAAATTTATATGCTTTTTCACTGGTCGAAAAGCATTCCAGCAGGATTCAGAGACTGATTCACGTGCAATACAAGATTGGATGATTGATAGCGATCTCTATGCAGTCCGCTCTTCATCAGGCCCTCTGGCAGAAAATTGAAAAACGTCTCATTTGAAGAAGTCGATGTGCTGTTGAGAGGCCTAACGATGATCGCTCCATAGAAGGAAAGAAACACTGCTGCTGATAACTTTACACTGAAAGTTTATCAAGAGAATAAAGTTTTTTTACTAGTTTGTTCATGAAACACTACAGGTATTGTTCCTTTCCTATTGATTTTGTCACATTCTTTCAAGATGAAAAGATCGTTTCTAAGAGAAGACCCCCCCCCCTTTCGTTTTCTTTAAAAAAAAAAACTGACATTCTGTCACAAGGGTTTGAAGCACTATTAATCAAACTACTTTCAGTTATACGTCTGGCTCTTGTATGAAAGAATTTTTTTGTATGTTTGATATCTAATTTGATACCGTTTGGTAATTTTTTTGTTACGTTTTCTCTCCTTCTGGTGCTTTCCTTTTATCAGGTTACCATGGATCCGAATGATCTGAATACCTTGATTGCCGTATTGTTCCAGCGTCGATGCTCCGCCAATTTATTGCAGAATCGAGTATTAAATGAAATAAAAAAACGAATTGGCCTCCAGGCTGTTCCAGCTGGGGTAACATTGCTTAGAGCCATTAAGTAATACTTAAGAGAAATTTAGGATCTATAGCCCACTCCTGATATAATTGCTTGGCGAGATATAAATGTAGATGAAATTTGTATAAATAGTCTGGGTAGGTTTACTTTATCATCGGATCAGTTGCTATGGGAAAATGTAAATCAAAACCTCATCGTTCAGCAGCAAATAGCCCAAGAGCTTTAGCGTGAGAAAACGGATGATTTAGAGAGGTTCGTTAGACGTTTCTCCTTACCTAAGTATGATGGATATAAGGATATAGAAGAATATCTATTTAATTTTGAGAATCAAGCGCACGTGCGGAAAGTACCTTTACATCTCCTTAAAAGGATTTTTCCTAATTTGGTGATTGACCACTTAGCGAAATGGGTTTCGGAATTTCTTACTCCGACTAAAGATTGGGAGGCAGCCCGAGGTTTATTGATCCAAAAGTTTGGGAAGAAAAAGACGAAAAGAAATTATGAGACGAAAATGATTATATGGTAGGACACAGGGTAAAAATGAAGCATTTCTGAACTTTTATGCCGATTTGAAGTCCCTGAATCGCGCTTTAGCAGCTCCTTTGCCTGAAAACAAACTTACTCAGTTAGCTTGGGAAAATATGACCACGTATTTAAAAAGTCATATTCCTCCCTCGAGCGTAGTTACAGAACAAATGTTACTAACTCTTTGTCGTGACGGGGAGAAATTAGCATCTCTTGAGGGTCAATCAAGAAAGGAAAACAGAGATAAGGATTTAAATAAAAAGAATTAAAAGAATGACCCGACTAGAGGACAAGTTTTGTTTAGGTGTTACGGATGTCAGAGGCCGAATACTCTCTTTAGGAATTGTAACTTTCTTATTCTGAGTTAGTTATTTCTATTATATCTTACTACTTTTTTTTGTTTTACCTTTACCTGCCGTGGGAGTACTAGGAGTAGTCTTTATGTTAACTTATTTTTTTAGGGGTTTTGATTTTGTTTTATTTTACTTCTTTGCAGTTCTAGTTTTTAGGACCACCAGTGTACGGGAATTTGGTAAACGTGGGGACAACTCTTTCGTGTCTCTTGACCAGCCCATGTTAAGGTTTTAGAGAAAAGCCGGTTGGGGGGGCGAGGCATCGAATTGGGAGAAACCACGATGTTACATGGTTTCAGTTAGTGCCTGATCACGTTTTTTTTTAATTTATATTTTTTTTGCATCTTTTTTTAGAGGTGAACTTTTTGGCCTCAAGTAGAAAAACTTCGAATTTGATTACTTTATTTCTGGGATAGGGGGTTTATTTTCTAGAATGTTATTCTTTTGGGCTATGTAATTTTGTTGATTCGTTCTGCTATCTTTTGGCATGTCGATTGACATCATGGTATTTTTTAAACTAAGCAAGTCTGGGGACGGCCCTTTCGAGTCTCTTGACCAGCTCATGTTAAGGTTCTAGAGAAAAGCCAGTTGGGGAGCGAATCTATGAAATGGTAGAAACTACAAATATGCACCGTTTTTTTGGTACCATGTTAGCCTCGGGTTAAATTTTAATTTAAGGGTAGGTTTGTAATCAAATCCCAAGTGGGGACTTTTCATTTATTAGGCTTGGGGTTTTAGTCATTTTTTCAGGTGTTCGTTTATCTCGAGATATTTTCAGTTATTGATATTAAATAACTGTTAGGGTTAATCGATTTTTCTTTGGAGTAAGTGAATATAGAGAAATGAGGGAATATTTTTTTTGAATTAAAAAAAGGAGAAAAGAAAAAAAAAAGAGGAAGGGGTAAGAAATAATTATTTATTAAAATAATTTTTTGTCGTGAAGAGGGGTGGAATGTAATGCCCCAAGTTTTTTTAAGCTGAATTTTGTCCCTGCTGTAATGGTTCTCGGGGTGCATTTTAGTTAGTAAAAAAAAAGAATATAAAAAGATTTATCATAACGATTTTGTCAAGGTTGGTTCTTTAATTTGAAAATGGCTTTAGGTAATAAGTTACCGTTTGTTTAGAATTTTTTTTTGGAATTTCTTTAGAAGGAGAGAAACCACTTTTTATTGTTATTATAAAGCCTGTTCCTTTTTTTTTTAATTTTTTTTCCCTCGGAATTTTATTTTTCTGTTTCGCTCTTTTGTTTTGTTATTCTCTTATCTATTTAGGTTTTTTTATGATTATTTTTTTTCTTGATCTCTATTTTTTCATATCCTTATTTTGGTATTTTTTTGTTTTTAAGTCTTAATCGGTTATTGTTTTGTTAATTATCAATTTTATTTTCGAAGCAGTTCACAAACCACGTGCCTTTTATTTATTTTTTTCTCGTATTTTTTTTTGATAACTATGTTTCTCTCGTGACCGATTGGGCCAAATTTTTTGTTGATAGCCGTCCGTGATTGAACGTGAATCATGGCACGCTTTGCGTGAAAAGAAAAGGCATTGTTAACAAAACCGAGTTGGTGAGGAACTTATGCCAAGAAGGGAGTGACTTATACGAGCCCGGAGAAGATGGATCACCTCCGATCTGCTCCGCGAAAGTGCTCCGACCCTGATGACTGATTGTAGACTTGGAATTTTGGGACCCATTTAGTTAATGCAGTGGACATAGTTTGAATATGTTTCAGAGGCGACCCCATGTCTCCTCGATGACTCGGAATAGTATTTTTTGAGAATAGTATCGTTTTATTTATGTAACTTTCCTATTCCCCACAGGGTTACAGTAGAACTTCCTTACAAAAGGTCTACACGACGCCTTCTTGTCTGGCGTTCAATTGACCTGCAATAGAAGATTTACGGACCCAGCGCATTCTTCAATGATAGAATTCAGCTTAGAAAATTTTGTCAGTCGATCCACCGTAATGCGGGCTGAAGAATGACTACGTCTTTCCTGGATGTAGAAATTCCATGGTACGTGATTCAAGCACCATATTCAACATCAACGCTGACTTAGGAGCAGCATATTCAGATTTGAGCTCAGTGAATTCTTCCTAGCCACGCTTAAGGTTAGATGTATGTTTTTGAATTAACTGGCCAGTTCTAGTAATAAAAGATAAAGAAGAAAAAAAATTTCTGACGACCTAATTGACTAAAGAGTAACAATACTGGTAAAGAAGATTAACCGTTCGTGAGGTAACTTAATTGCAATCAATTTGATCAGAGCCAAGTCCGTGTGCCTCTCTAGAAGTTAGTATTTTTGCTTAATTACCTGATTTTTTTTCTACCTTTCATATTTTTGTATTTTGTTATTATTATTATTTTTTTACCTTACCCTTGTTGACGGTCGTTCCCAGAGACTTTATCTGCGATGTGAAAAGAACCCAAGAAAAATTCGTAGAAGAATTACATACTAGCTGTATTGTTTTTTATTTATGTTTTCCGGCGACCATGTTTTTGTATTATTTTTTGATATTTTTGGATTATTTATCTATTTTGTATATAAATCATTCTTCGCCTGACAAGAGCTAGACGTATTTGCTGTGTTATTATTCTTTGTAGTTCTATCTTAGATATTTTTTTTTATTACTTTTGGGGGTTGGGTGACATCTATTTTTTTATGAAAGTTTCATATTAACAGTAGTTAGAACTCATCATCTTCAAAATCGATATGACCTTGAGCTGTCAATACATCTGCTGTCAAAAAATCAATCAATGAAGTCAATAATCATGAATATTATTGGTTTTTTATGAATATTAATGAGATATCTTGCATTTTTTTCGAGATTTCAAAAATTGTGCATAATATCTCATTTATTTTTATGATGATTAACTTATTCGACACAATTACAGGTTTTAACAGGTCAATTAATGATATACGAATTACTTGCTTGTAATTAGGCATGAATATTTATTAGCAACTCATTTCTTATGAGTTACCAAGATAATGATTAATATTGTGATTATTAGTGATATATTGATAAATTAACAATCAGTCGATACAATTACAGTTTTAATGATGACAATTAATGATGATCCATTAATTACATGTAATTTAGCTTGAATATTTAATTTTGCAACTCTTTTTTTATCATAGTTACGTTTTTAGTTAAGTATTCCGTTACTGGATGGCACTCCAACCTTTTCAAATGTCGTTTTCTGTTTCATATTCTGTCAGTTAGTTTCGTATTTTGTCACCAACCACCATCTTCAAAATTTATAATAGATGTTTTTAGTTTTGTACTGTGCCACACAAATAAACTTCATAATCGATGAGCTGACAAAAACCAATAAAATCTATCATTAAAACATATTGATTGCCAGTTTTTAGGCCTAAATATTTTTTTAGCAACTTTTTTTTTATCTTAGTGACGATTAGATTAAGTTTTTAGTTACATATTCTGTCAGTAGAAGGGGCTAATCGCTTTATTTTTTCTCAAAGATAAATCCAACCTTTTATTTTTTCCTCCAGTGAATATTTCTTAATTTAAATAAATACAATTTTTTTTATTTTGTTTTATAAATAAGTGATTTTACTAGCATACGAAGAAATTTTTTTGATGATCTTTCTTTTAATTAATTTTTGAAATCTTTATTCTCCAAATTTATTTCACACACATTTCATCTCTCTTCAAAATTAAATTTGTTACTTGATGAAAACTTATTGTGAGTGGGTAGAGAAAAAACAATTTGTGACAAACATGAAAAAATTATAAGGCATTACCACGTAAGGTTCATTTTTTTATTTTTTTAATATCCTGATTCACCTTTTTCTTTCTCAAGAAAGAATAAAATTTTTATTTTGAAATAAGATTAAATTATAATTTTTCTTCCAAACTCTATACAAATAAATGATTTATTACATTGCTTTTGTAGGTACATCAGATTGATTTCTTTTAATTAATTTGTAATTATACTAACCTTTGAATAATTTTTTGTTCACTGGTGATACACTGCAATAACTTGGCTAGAAAGTATTAAAAATAAATATCATTTTTTTATAAATAAAAGAAAAATTAAATTTTAGAAATAAATATTAATACTTTCAACTAAAATATTAAAACATTTTTCTACTAACATCTGAGAAAGAAATGCTCTGTGATCAAAAGAAAAAATTTTGTTTTCCTTCCTTTCTTTGTTTTGCTTGGAGGCATGTCATTAAAAGCAATTGTCACTTGATCTAAAAAGAGAGTTATGTGATCTAAAAGACAGTGGAGTCAGAGGAAAAAGAAATGAAAACAACCTTTTCAGGAATATTGTTACATTTCTTCCAGCTAATACATTTATAAATATTAGTTTTCTCTCATCTCCCAAATTTTTTCAAGATTGGTGACTTTAATTTTAATTTTGTTTTTTTTATTTCACGATTTTTCCTCATTATAAAGAGACTTAATTCATTTTAAATTTAAACTAATTATTTAAACTCCTTAAATCAATAATACATTTATAAATATGCAATAAGGTTGCTTAAAAAAATTCATTGACTGAAAATTATTAAATTTAGGATACAAACAATATTACAGAAATTATTATATTACAAATAAAAAAGGAATAAATGCTGTATTTAAATATTAAAACAAATTATTGTTATTTGCTCTTATAAACAGTTAGGTAGTAATATTTATGTTTGAGACAATAATAAATTATTCTCCACAGAAAAAGAGATCTTAGCAACAGCTTATCTAGATTTGTGCAGTTCATCAGGATAAAGATGATCACCTTCCAAAAAAAATCCGTTTTAATCATTTAAATCTAATTTATCCGACCAAAGTAAATCAGAATAAGGAAGACTATTGACTCAGAAATCAGAATAACATTGAGATAATGTGCACCCGTAATGATTGATAGCATCTATCTAGAATAAATAAGAGATAAGAACCTCTATGTTATAACCCTCTACAAGTGAGTTGTTGACTTTTCACATAGTATTGAGATATATTTGTTATACCTCTTCAGACTCTCCTCATACCTTTCTCAAAATACATGTAAAGATCCACAACCATTAAAAGTTCTAAAGATTTATTGCAGCTTTCCTCAATAAACTCAGAGTCTTATCATGTGTTACAACTGGAAATGCATCAAAGAATGTGAAAGGAGGTGGAACAGTTCAAAGCATTTTTAAGTTGTCAGTTCCATTGTAAGAAAACTCATCCTCAAAGTTTTAAGCTATTTTTAAGCTAGTCTCTTCAAGGTAAAGATGGTCTAGATTCAATACTTATAATCATCGATGAAGCAACAATGATAACAAAACATGGACTGAGATGCATCGATAATTTCTTGACAGATGGAGTTCTAAGAAGTCCGATAATATGAGATTAGCCATTTGGAAATAAGGTGATACTCATTCGAGGACTTTTTCTTCAATGCTTAGCAGTAGATCCAAGAGAAACTGCAAAAAAAGCGTCAAATCATGAAATTTATGACAAAATTTGTTTAAACTCTCAATGATATCTGACATTAGAAGTGCAGGTCAGGACGATGTCAATAACCGGCTTCTTCAATTTGGTACCGGAAATTTTGCATGAATTGAAACTTTGATCGTGACTTAATTGAATTTCCGAATAAAATGACTGTCTCACTTGAGATTGATATAATTTTCTTTTACTTTGGCTCTGCTTGAGCTTTGCTATAAGTTATATATGGTTTCAATGAGATTTTTTTCATTACAAATTTATAGCCTTTTTGAAAATGGAGATTATAGTTATCTCATGTGCTTCAGCTGGAATTGCCTGAACATACGTGAAAGGAGGTGGTACAGTTCAACGCAGTTTCAAGTTGTCAGTTCTGCATGGCAAGTAAAAACAGAGCCAAAGTAAAAAAATTAAATCACAACTGAAGTTTCAAGTTATGAAAAATTTCGGAATCAATTTTAAGAAGCCACTTATTGACATTGTCCTGACCTGAACTTCTCATGTTAGATATCGATGGAAGTTTTATAGATTGTATTCATAAATTTGATGATTTGTTGCATGGATTGAAAATTTGTTTTGCAGTTTCTCTTGGAACTACTGGTAAGCATTATGAAAAAAGTCTTCCAGTGACTACCACCTTATTTCTAAACGACTTATCTCATTTAATCAGATTTTTTTAGAACTCCATCTCTCAAGAAATTATTAAAACATGTCAGTCCATAGTTTGTTTTCATTTTAACTGCATCAATGATTCTAAATATTGAATCTAAAACATCTTTACCCTGAAGAGACAGTAGATTAAAATTTTGATGATGATTTTTCTTGCAATAGAACTGACAACTTGAAACTTCTTTGAACTGTACCACCTTCTTTCACGTGTGTTGAGGCATTTCCAGTTGTGGCACAAGAGAAGACTCTGGGTTTATTGAGGGAAGTTGCAATGAAAAAAAAAAACAAAAACCCAGTGAATCTTTAGAACTTTCAATGGTTGTGGATTTTACATGTTTTTTGACAGAGGAGTCAGAGGAGGGATAATAATTTTCTCTCAGAGGCACCAATCTCTTATTTATTCTTGATGGATGCTATCAATCTTTACGGGCGCACATTTTCTCACTGTTATTTTGAATTTGAGACAATGGTCTTCCTTATTCTGATTGTTGTTGGTTGGATAAATTAGATAAAAATGATAAAATCGGAGTTTTCTTGGAAGTTGATCATCTTTATCCTTATGAACTGCACGAATCTAGATGAGCTGTTGCTAAGATCTCTTTCTCTCTGGAGAATAATTTATTATTGTCACAAACATAAATATTACTACTTATAATAATAAGTAATAATTTGTTTTAATATTTAAATACAGCATTTTTTCATTTTATTTTTAATATAGTAATTTCAGTAATAATGTTGATATCCTAAATTTAATTATTTTTGGTTAGTGAATTTTTTAAGCAAGCTTCTTGGCAAATTTATAAATGTATTAGCTAGAAGAAATGTAATACTAATTCTGAAAAGGTTGTTTCTTTTCTTATTAGTTCAAGTGACAGTTGCTTTTAATGACATGCCACCAAGCAACACAAAGGGAGGAAGGAAAAGGAAATTTCTTTACCTTTACCGATTTCGTTACCACGAATCGCCACAGTTCACGTCTGACATAGCTTGCCATACCGATCCGAGCATCGAATTCTTTCTCCTGCCATCCATCACTCGTGAATGAAATCCCAAGATACTTGAATTTCTCCACCTGTCTCAATGAGGCTTCCCTAACATAGAGAGTGCACTGAGCAGGCTGTCTTGAAAGGAACAGAACCTTGGTTTTACCCACACTGATCTACATCCCAGCTTCTTCACATTTGGCTGCAAACCGGTCTAGTGCATGCTGATGGTTCGTGCGAGAAGACCCAAGGAGGACAAGGTCGTCAGCAAAGAGCAACCTCTCCACCAGGTAGTCGCCCACGCAAACACAGTCATCACCTCGGCTGCCCCTGTCTATCCAGTCCATAAAGATAATGAACAAGATGGACGACAGTACGCACCCTTGGCTGAGTCCAACACCCACAGTGAATGGTCTTGGCTTAATTCCATTTATCCGGACACACATCTCAGGGATTTTGTACAGAAAAATGATAGCAACCAGTAATTGCCCTTCACTCCATACTCTTGCAACACTTGCCGGAGCTTCTCCCGTGGAACTCTGTCATATGCTTTTTCGAGTTCCACAAAGCAAGCGTAGACTTCTTTTCCATACTTCCAGGATTTCTCGAAGATTTGCCTTGGAGCAAAGATGTGATCCGTCGTGCTTCGGCCAGGTCGGAAACCACACTGCTCTCCCGACAGTTTGCAGTTGACTATTTCCCGACTTCTCTTCTCCAGACTCTTAGCGTACACTTTTCTAGGAATGCTGAGCAAAGAGATGCTCCGATAGTTGTTGCAATCTCTCTGGTCTCCCTCTTTGAAGATAGAAATCACAATTCCTGTCTGCCATTGCTTAGGGGCCTGTTCAGATATCCAAGCAACCTAACACACTCGAGTCAGCAACAGGATACCATCCTGATTTAAGGTCCTTTAAGTCTTGGACCAGATTTCATCATCACCTGCAGCTTTGCCAGTCTTCAGGGACTTAATTGCCTATCTGACTTCAGTTTTAGTGATATTACCGTGACCATTCTCCACTCCAAGGTGCACCTCATATGCCTCAGTTGTTGTCGTCACCGGATTAAGAAGAGATGCAAAGTATTCCTTCCATCTATGCAATACGCTCTCCTCCATTTTCAGAAGCCTTGGGGAACACCTTGGCTTGTAGGGTCTGCCAGAACACCTTGTTTTTCGAACCATAGTCTGCCTCCAACTTCTCCCAGGTCTTGGCTTTAGCTGTTGATACTCTCCTTACTGCTGCTTTTCGCACCTCAGTGTACCACACTTATTTGCAAGCCAGAGCAAATAGGCTTCCCTTCTCTGCCTTGACAGCTTCTTAGACTTCACCGTTCCACCATACAGTCCTTTTCTCACCACATTGCTCCACACTCAGCCATTTACGACAACAGCACAATGCAGCCGAAGTAATCACAGCAGTTTTAAACAACTGCTACTCCTCTTCAACAGTACCACGATTACTGGGTAGTTCTTTGAAACTTGAAGATATGCTATCTGCAAAATCTTCCTCACAGCTCTATCTACCAATGCCTCCTATTTGATGCACCAAGTTTGTCTGAACCTAGTATTTCGCTTGGTTGGCATGGATTCAGAGAACCGCAAATTCCAGACAACAAGGTGGTGATCAGTTGATAGTTCTGCCCCTCTTCTCACAAGAGTATCCAACATTGATTGGAATAAGTCGGCTGAAGCAATTTCAAAATAAAATATTAATTTGTATAAAGTTTAGAAGAAAAAATTTTAATTTACTCTTAATTCAAAGTTAAAATTTTATTCTTTCCTGAGTAAAAAAAAAAAGGTGAATCAGGATATTAAAAATGAATCTTATGTAGTGGTGCCTTATAATTTTTTTATTTTTGTCTCAGATTTTTTTTTCACTCACTCACAATAAGTTTTCATCAAGTAACATAGTTATTTTGTGGCAAAAACACAAGCAGATAGAGGAAGTGTGTGTGAAATAAATTTAGAAAATAAAGATTCTAAAAATTAATGAAATGAAAAATCATCAATAAGAATTCTTCGTAAGCAAATAAAATCACTTATTTAAAAAAAATTAAAAAATAAAATTGTTTTTTTTTAAATTACGAAATATTCACTGGAGGAAAATAAAAAGTTAGATTTAACTTTGTGAAAAAATAAATTGATGAGCACCATCTAGTGACAGAATATGTACCTAAAAACGTCATCTACTCGTCACTAAGATGAAAAAGGGTTGCTGAGAAAAAATTGAAGCCTAAGTACAGGTAATTAATAGGTTTTAAAGATTTTATTGGTTATTTTCAGCTCATTAATTTTGAAGTTAATGGGTGTGACAGAATAAAAAACTAAAAACATCTATACACATCGATTATTGAAGTTTATTAGTGTGGCAGAGTTCGAAACTATAAACATCTAATAACGATTTTGAAGATGAAAGGGGATGACAGAATATGAAACTAACTGACAGAATATGAAACTATAAACACTATCTAAAAAGGTTGGAATGCCATCCAGTGAGAGAATACGTAACTAAAAACATAACTATGGTAAAAAAAGGGTTGCAAAAATAAATATTCAAGCTAAATTACATGTAATTAATAGGATCATCATTAATTGTCATCATTAAACCTGTAATTTTATCATTTGATTGTTAATTTATCAATATATCACCAATAATCACAATATTGATCAATATGATGATAACTCATAGAAAATAGTTGTTAAATAAATATTCATGTTTAATTACAAGTAATAACCTCGTACATCATTAATTAACCTCATGAAACCTATAATTCTATCAAATAAGTCAATTATCATAAAAATAAATTAAATATTGTACATATTTTTGGAAATCTCGAAAAATATGCAGGATATCTCAATAATATTCATTAAATCTCTTGAATAATCCTGATTATTGACTTCAATGATTGATTTTATTGACAGAAAATGTATTAACAGCTCAGGGTCATATCAATTTTGTAGATGATGAGATCAATCTGGTCAGATATTAACTACTCATAACTTAGCATTGAAAACACTGATAAACCATAGTGGTTTCACTAAACCTGGTGTATTTAAAACAATTTTGACAACCAATAATTTCACATTATCCATTCATGAAACATTACTCCACTAAACTAGGTGGTTTAAAGCAATTTCGCATATCATTCATTTTATGTTATATACATTCATGAATCGCCGCTCCATGTTGTTTTAGATATAACATGCCATATCTTACCAATCAAAGTTCCAATGAACCAAAATGGTTGCCTTTAAACAATTTGGACTATCATTATTTTACATTATATACATTCATGAGATGTCAGTCTAAGTTGTTTGATATATTACATACCATATTTCAGCAGTGATAGTTCCAATGAACCATAACAGTTCCACTAAAACAGGTGTATTAAAAACAATTTCAAGTACCATTACTTTCACGTTAATGTCATTTAATGAGACGTCACTCCAAGTTGGTTGATATATAACATTGTATTTCTTAGCATTGAATGTTCCAAAGAAACATATTGGTTCTACTAAACCAGGTGTCTCTAACCAATTTCGACTATCATTATTTAACATTATATACATTCATGACAATACAGTCTTAGTTGTTTGATACATAAAATGCCATATTTTTAGCTTCTTATATTACAAACAACTTCAGATACTATCAATTTCACGTTATTTTCATTCATGAGAATAAGTTGTTTGATATATAACATGCTATTTCAAAGCAATAAATTTTCTAATGAACCATAATCGTTCTGCTAAACCAAGTGCCTTTAAAACAGTTTCGGCTATCATTATATTTAAGTTAAATACATTCATGAGATGTCACTCCAAAATGTTTGGTATATAGCATGCCATTACTTAGCATTGGAAGCTCTGAAGAACCATAGTGGTTCCACTAAACTAGGTGTTTTTTAAACCATTTTGACTACCATTTACTTCACATTATATACATTCATGAGATGTCAGTCTAAGTTGTTTGATATATAACATTGCCATAAAACAGCATTGATATTCCAGTGAACCATAATAGTTCCACTAAACAAGGTGCCATTAATTTGACATTTATACATACGTGAGATTTCACTCCAATTTGTATGATATATAACATGTCATATTTCAGAATTCAAATTTCCAATAAACCACACTGGCTCTACTAAACCAGGTGCCTTTAAAGAAATTTTGCGCTCATTAATTTTTGTACGTAATTAAACTTACTTATTCTAATTAAACTTATTTATTAAACTTACATTATGACCATACTCGGAGCTAATAAAAAAAAGAATGATTTGTAAACAATGAATGCCTTACTGATTCTCGGTAGAGGTCATAGACATTGTTTTTAATTGATACAATGCAAAAAATTTTACATTCACACAATCTCCTCCTTAGACATTGTTTGCATTAAGTTACACAAATAAATCACACATTTCTGTATGCTTATTTTTCTTGAGTTTCTTGGTCATTTTATCGCCTAAGTTACGGTCACTACTGATGTATATCAGTTGAACCTGTCTGTTGTCTATAAGTTCCTTGACAAACTGCAATTTTATATCTATGTGTTTGGTTTTAGCAATCTCCCGATAATTGGTTTCAAAATCAATCGCAGTAAATCATTAGAGGCACAGAACATATATAATGTAAATTTAGTTCTTCCAGTACACGAGAGCTCAATATTACTTCTTCACAGGATTCTGCTAATGAAATGACTCACTTTCCATGGTAGATAAGGCTGCATATTTTTGTTTAGTTGTACGCCAACTTATCGGTGATCCACCTAGCACTATTACAGTTCCTCTTAATGAATGTCAATCTTTGGCTGTTTTCCAATCAGTATCTGGATTAGGCTTCTAGTTGGTGGTGACCCTAATTCTTGAACCATAGTTTCTTTTGTAGAATAGAATTAAGATACCTCAAATATGCTTAATATATTGAATATGCACTATGCTTGGTTTTTCTACATACTGACTAAGCTCTGTAACAGAAAATAGAATATCTGGTCGTGTATTTGTAGCCAAATACACTAGTGATCCAATGATACTTCGAAACTGGTTCTTATCTTGACTATCAACTAACATTTCATTATCTATAAATTAGATTCCTGGATCCATTGGTGTAGATGCAGTTCTTGTATCATCAAATCTATAATTTATTATTAGCGTGTTGACAAATTCCATCATCCTTTTGATTAATTCTAACAATCAGTATATAAGAAAATTTCTCCTAAATCCACTGTTTCAACTTGGACGATATCAGTTACTTGACAGACTCAATATTTTGCATGTTTAGACCAAAAATTGCAATATCATACACATATACCAAAATATATACCCCCTGATAAGTATAAATGTAGCTTGAACTATTCATCTTTGTAAATAGTAAAGTTTGAAAAGTATTATCTAGTTCATTGTACCATGCATTACTTATTTGCTTCAATCTCTAGACAGCTTTTCTCAGTTTCAACATTTTAGTTTCTTCACCTTCCTTTATCCATCCATCTGGTTGTTGCATGTATATTTCTTCTTCCAGCTAACTGTATAGAAAGGCACATTTTATATCAAGATGCTTAGTTTTCCATTTTAAAATGACTGAAATTGCAAGCATTGCTCTTATCACTGAAAAGTCCACTACTGGAGCAAATGTTTGGAAATAATCAATATTTTCTTTTTAAAAAAAACTTTTAGCACAAGTCTTGCTTGATATCTCTTTATTTGACCATTTGAATCCTTCTTGACTGCAAATACCCATCTACATCCTATTACATTTCTGTCTTCAGGTGGGTTAGTCAAAATCCATGTTTTTCTTGATTCTTGTGTTATCATTTCTTCTTCCATTGTTTTGTACCAATTCCTTGCTTCTGGCATTTGCATTGCCTCCTGATAGGTATTAGTATTTCAAATTTCAAATAAATAATTTCCTTGGGTTTACTTACTCTTCCAAATGAATTCCGTATCATTTTCTGAGGTCTACCTCTCTTTCTTTTAGTTTCATCTATTTCGTTCTTATCACTTGAGCTTGACGCTATGTTTTCTTCTGTATGAGAATGTTAAGTGTCTTGTCCTTCATCTCTCTCTCCAGTGTCGATTTCTTCATTCCATGCAGGAAATTCATATAATGTTCAATGGTCCTGGCTAAACATTCTATGCCAAGTCTAGATTCATCAAATTTCACATGTTTAGCCTTGATGCCATCTCTCGTTCTTGGATTCCATAAACGATACCCTTTGTTTGATGAGCATAACCAACCTGATACATTGTTGTGCTCTGCTTGCTAGCTTACTTCATTTCTCTTTAGGAATATGTGCAAATGCAAGATATCCAAATAATTTCAAGTGTTTTACACTAGGTTTTGCCTGTCCACAGTTCTTCAGGTACTATTCCCCCTGTCATTGAGTGTATCGTTCTATTTTTTACATCAGCGGCACTCACAATTGCTTCACCCCAGAATGATAGAGGTAACTGTGCAGAATCCAAACTTAATCTTGGAAGATTCATGAGAATTCGATTCATTCACTCAGCTATACCGTTCATTTTCGGACAATAAATATTAGTTGTTTGATGTTTAATACCTCGTGCACAAAACATATCATCTAGAGTTTTATTACAAAATTCCAGGCCGTTATCAGTCCTCAATCTGTTCACTTGATGTCCTGTCAAACGTTCTGCTCGTTATATGAACATCGTAATATATAAAGGTACATCCCTTTTCTTCTTGATAGTGTATACCACTCTTCTTCTAGAGTAGACATCAATGCACGTTAAGAAGTATAAAGGTGGAAGGACGGATCATAATACTGTTCCTATTAACTAAAGAAGTGGTGGCCTTACAGTATAACAGAGGGACATCAGGAGTTCCAACTAGTTTCACCATTTATTCCTGGCTTTGTCAAGGATATACAACAAGAGGCATGCAAGCCTTTATATATATACAGAACAGTGGTACAAGTTAAGCAATAAGTGTAAATACATACAAATGTCGTTGACATCCGATATGTCGATGACATCTTCATCCTTTCTGACTCCCGATCCACAACTCCCACTAATATTGTTAACACCTATAACTCCTTCTCTCCACATATCATTTCACTTTTGAACTAGAAACTAATCGGTCTATCCCTTTCCTTGATATCCTCATCATCAACAACCCCCACACTAATCGCTTCTCCTTTTCTGTCTTCTGTAAACCGACCACATCCTCCAACTTAATACACCATTCCTCCTCACACCCCGCCACTCACAAACAAGCCTCACTGAGAATCCTAATCGACCGTGCCCTGAAGCTCCCCCTCTGTCCCTTACCCAGATCTTCAGAACTCTACATAATCCGACACCTCGCCCACTCCAATGGATATTTGACCTCCACGTTCTCTCGCATTCTTCACCGCCACAGAGGAGCCCTTCTCTCCCCCACACCTCCTGTTTCGCCCCGAACTAAGAAGTGGACGTTTCTTAGTCACAGAATTTCTTAGCGTCCCTTGGTCTGAGAATATTATTTCGTACTCCAATCCCAGCTGCTCGCACCCTGAACCCGCCCATCTCCGTCACCTCTGACAAATATTCCTAAGCTGGAGTTTACCGCCTGAAGTGTGCGTTTTGCGATAAGTTCTATGTGGGATTATCGACCCGCAATCTTGCATTACGATTCTAGGAACACCTTGACTCGTATAAAAAACGGGACAATGTCTCCCACTATGCAAACCATCTCGCAGATTCCGGACACACATTGAAGACAAAAGAAGAGGTTATGTCTGTCTTGCACATCTGTAATAAACCAGACAAAACTGCTACCCTCGAAGCGATCGAAATATTCAAGGCCAAGAGGTCCACCCCACACTTGCTTCTCAATTGCCAGACGGACTTTAACGTGTATGCAATACTTAGTTCTTTATCTGATCTACTATGAATTTCTCTCATTTTCTTTATTTTATGTTTCTTCTGTATTTTGTAAGTTTCATACCCCTTTATTTTATTTTATTTTTTTTTATGTAAATTCTCTTGTCTTCGGACAACCGGATATGTTCTCTTTTCGGTCCGCGTTAAATGCACCATCTCTGTACAACTTCTCTTTTGTGTATCTTAAAAAAAATTTTTGTATGTATTCTATTTTATTCTACTGGCCATTACGTCTTTTTTCTCATTGGCCCCTTTGCTTTATATCGTATTGGTTCTTGTATGTGTTTACGCTCATTGCTTAACTTGTACTACTGTTCTGTATATATAAAGGCTTGCATGCCTCTTGTTGTATATCCTTGACAAAGCCGGGAATAAATGGCGAAACTAGTTGGAACTCCTGATGTCTTTCCGTTATACTGTAAGGCCACCACCTGTTTAGTTAAGAAGTATAAAGCTCTGCCATTTGTCGTCACTGACATTTGGCCACAAAGATCAGAGTAAATTGGATCTAGCACCCTAGATTTCCCAGGTTTTAATGGAAAAAGATGGAGATTTTGCTGATTTGCCTATTTGACAACTTTTACAGGACTGTTTATCTTCTATAGATTCTTCAAGACCAGTATCACTTGTTTTGCACATCCTCTCTTGTATGGTAGATGTGTTAAGATGACAAAAACGCTTATTCTATATTGGTTCCGAGTCCACTTCACATTGAGCTATAAACGATGACTTGTGATGCTTCATAGGTTCACCATCAACATTGTAGAGTCCATCTTTAAGTCGTGCTTATGCAATAGTTTGTCTATTCTCATTCTTGATTGTTGCTTATCTTGTTGAGAATAGAATAGTTTTCTTATTTCTGTAAATCTGCGATATAGAAATTAATTTTCTTTTCACTTTAGGTATATATAGCACATTATTCAAGATTATGTTTTGAATTCTATTGCTAATCTTCATTTCATTTCTACAGTATATATTATTTCTCCTGCTGTCTTAATTTGCATACATGCATCATCCACTTAATTGCTGAACAAAGTTCTATCATTGCATACATGATTTGTTGCTCCACTGTCTAAAAGCCATTGTTTCATTTTATCTTCTGAACGGTTCATAGTGGTCAGCAGAAAACTTTCATATTTTCCTCTTACTTTTACTTTTGCAATTACTTACGTGACCTGTTTTTCCACATCCAAAACAAACCACTTTTGATATATTACTGCCCTTGGTAGTAGTGTGTGTCTTCTGGTAAGTCTGAGCTTGGTTGGTTTCTTCGATCTGTTTTTGATACAGATATGCATTCTTGGATTCTTTTAGTTCACTTAGTTGCCTTCTATCATATTCAACTAATAAGATTGTCTTTATTTCCTTAGACTTAAGTTTATCATCTTCTAAATTAGCAAGTGATATTACGATTGTTTCATAGCTATCAGGCAATCCAGCCAACTGATGATAATTCTAGTAAATCAATATTGGGGCAAATGTCCGAGAAAGTATAACTGGGGCAAATGTCCACAATCGAAAACAAGAATAAAGAGGTATGTGGATAATCGTAATTAAGTATAAAGAAGGGCTCTTTTACCACAACAAAAGTGATAAAGAATTAAAACAAAAACGAACATAACATATTTTTCTGTTATGTTTGTTTTTGTTTTATTCTTTATTACTTTTGTTGTGGTAAAAGAGCCCTTCTTTATACTTAATCCAGTCAACATTGCATGTGCAAGTTCTGTGTCATCTACTTTAATGCCTGCTTCAGCGAGTTGATCATAGCATACTTTTAAACGATTTAGGTAAAAGGACATTGACTCACCATCCTTCAAGTAAATTGTCAAGACCTATTTCTTCAATTTTAAAATTCTTGATCTGGACTTTGGTTCATATACTGTTGCTAGAGGAGCCAGACTTCTCTCGATGTTATAGCGTCTACAATATGCACTTGTTGATTAGATGATATACTTAAAGCAATAGTAGCTGAAGCTTTTTCATCTTTCAAGGTGAAATTACGTCACTTGTGATTTTTCATCTTCAACAGCAGCTTGTGATTTCAGTTCGACAAAGCCATTAGCATAATCCTATAATTCACGCTCAACTAGCATCTTTTTGACATTTAATTCCAACTTCTGTAATTTTGGTCGGACAGTTTTTCACAATGTTGAGCAGCAGGCTGCTATGATGCCATAGAATTAGGCTATTCTGTGTACTTGACAGCTACTTGACTGCCAACTTCTGACAAAATGCACAGAAGGTACTTATCTTTGACAGGAGCCTAATAATTTAGTCTTTATAGCGTATTCTATAACAAATAGCTGCTTGGTTTTGTAGCGTCCCCACCCCCACTATGTAAATCATATAGTCGTCGGACTT
>JAHWFO010030970.1:594757-611510 GCA_023313115.1 Rhysida immarginata | reverse complement strand
CTTAATATAAACACAACAGTAAATAAAATAAAAAGACAAATAAACTAATTATGAACGCACCCACTCCCACTTAAACGAACAAACGTGACTTCTTCTTAACCTGAACGTCACAGTTTAAAAGATATCGAACTTTACATGTCTTCGAAGGAATAGGCTTTGTAATTTTTCCATGGCTGCTTGGGTTAGAGTGAAGTTGACCACTAAAAATTTTTTTTTAGATTAAAGTCATAATATTTTGTTTGTTTTCTTCGCTCAGTGGAATGAGTTTGTACATTTAAAACATTTGCCTAAATCTGATTGCCAGCGATGTAAGAAGTATAACAAATACAATAATATACGGAATAAAACATGTTTATTCTATCAACTTACATTATAACCATAGTCGGAATGCACAAAAAAAAGAATGATTTGTAAACAATGTATAGCTTACTAATTCTCGCTAGAGGTCTTGGACTTCATTGGAAATAGATACAATGCAAACAAATGTGCATTCACATAATTTAATGTCATATACATTCACGAATCGCCACTCTTTGTTTTTGATATGCATGCCATATCTTAGTATTCAAAGTTCCAATGAACCCCCTAAACCAGGCGCCTTTAAAACAATTTCGTCTATCAATATTTTACATTAAATACATTCATAGACGTCAGTCTAAATTGTTTGATATATAACATGCCATAGCAGTGATATTTCCAATGAACCATAATAGTTCCACTGAACTAGATGCAATTATTACAGTTTCGAACATCAATAATTTGACATTTATACATTCGTGAGACATCACTCAGAATTGTATGATATATAATATCTCAGAATTCAAATTTCAAATGAACAATACTGGCTCCACTAAATCAGGTGCCTTTAACACAATTTCACGTATCATTATTTTTAATTTTTATATATTGATGAATCGTCACTCCATGTTATTTGGTACAAAACAAGCCATATCTTAGCATTCAAAAATCCAGTGAACCATAACGGTTACACAAAACAGGTGGCGTTAAAACAATAATGACTACCATTATTTCACTTTATATTCATTCTTGAGAAGTCACTCCAAATTATCTTATATAAAACATACCATATCTTAGCATTGAAAGTTCCAATGAATCATATTGTTTCTATCAAACCAGGTTTATAAAAAACAATTTTGAAAACTATTAATATCACGTTATTTTCATTCATGAGACGTCACTTCAAGTTGTTTGATATCTAACATATTATATCTTAGCATTGAATGTTTCAATGAACCATAATGGTTCTGCTAATACCAGGTCCCTTTACAACAGTTCGACTATCATTATATTTACGGTAAATACATTCATGAGACATCACTCAGAATTGATTAATATATTACATGCTATAACTTACTACTGCAAAGACAAAAGAACTATAGTGGTTTCACTAAACCTAGTGTATTTAAAACAATTTCGACTATATTTATTTAACATTATATACATTTATGAGAAGTCAGTCTAAGTTGCTTGATATATAACATGCCATATATTAGCATTGATAGTTCCAATGATACATAATAGTTCCACTAAACCAGGTGCTATTATTATATTTTTGACGATCATTAATTTGACATTCATACATTCATGAGACGTCACTCCAAAATTTATGATATATAACATGTCATATCCGGCAATTCATATTTTCAATGACCCGTACGGGCTCCAGTTTTAAACAAAGTGGGTTTAATTGATAGTTCCAGTAAATAAGATGGATTTATTACAGTTGTGTCTATCATGAATGTTACGTTATATACATTCTTGAGACATCACTCCAAGTTGTTAGATATATAACATTCAAAATCTAACCATTAAAAGTTCCTATGAACCATAGTGGTTCCACTAAACAGGTGTATTAAAACAATTTTGACTACCATTAATTTCACAATATATTCATTCATGACACGTTACTCCATATTGTTTAATATATAACATGCATATTCTTAGCATTGAGTTTTCCAATGAACCATATTGGTTCCACTAAACCAGGTGCCTTTAAACATCTTTGAATACCATTGTTTTACATTATATACATTCATGAGACCTCAGTCTAAGTTGTTTGATATCTGCCATATTTCAACATTGAGAGTTCCAATGTACCATAAGAGTTCCACTAAAACAGGTGTAAGAAAAAGAATTTCGAGTATCATTAATTTCACGTTAATTTCATTCATGAATCGCCATTCCATGTTGTTTTGTATATAAAATATCATATCTTAGCTCTGAATATTCCAATGAACCATTTGAACCATTTGAATTTACCGGAATCTTAGGAGTGTAACCAGGCCGGGGACGCAAACAAATCAGGCAGCATCACGTTCAAGAAGTTGCAACTGCTGTAATGGAACAGGAGATGACTTCTGTGCAGGGTACCAGCACTGCACACGCAATAGCACGCCAAGCAGATATTCCATATTCGATGTTGAATAAAATATTGCATAAGATATTGCATTTTATCTCTATAAACTCACACCTGTTTAACAATTGCTTCCTGGAGATGAACGTACCCGAACTGACTTTTCATTGTGCACGTGTGGAAGTGGATGATGCATGGCCATGGCAAATTTTATCGGGTAATCAGGCATATTTTTATTTGAATGGTGATATGAATACCAGCAACTGCCGTATTTGGGCTGCATCAAATCTACATTGTGCTGCCAACTCCTATGCATGCACCAAAACTAACAATATGGTGCGGCTTTACTGCTTCTTTCATCATCGGCCTGTATTTTTTTGAAGAAATCCGTCCCCATGGACTGGTGACTTGTTCCGTAAATTCTGCCAGGTATGCCGATATGCTTGAGAATTTTATGATACCATTCATTGCAGGAAAAGGGTTGTCTGTATTCTACCATTTTTATGCAGAATGGTGCGCCACCGCACTTCGGACGTCAGACGCAGCAAATCTTGCGAGAACGTTTTTCAGACAACAAAATAATTACTCGTGCATTTCCCATGGTATGGCCAGCCAGGTCGCCTGATCTGAGTTATAGAGATATTTGAAATGCCTTGTGTATCAAGCACATGTTCCTGACCTCTCAACTTTAAAGGATAAATTACTTTTCATATCTGAGTAATCAATGCAGATATGCTGCGAGCTGCCATAAAATATGTTGTGTACCGCATGCAGCTATTGGAACAGCACACTGGTGGTCATATTGAAACATATTTGTAATTAAAAATAAATCATTGTTTATTGTTGTTACTAAAGTTGGTTTGTACGGTATTTGTTCATTTGACAATTAGGTATTCATTGTATTCTTGAAATAAGCGCCCCTTATAGAGAATTTTGGTACTATTTTTTTGCAGAAATCGAAACTGTACGTTCCAATAAATATATATATATTTACATACCAAAATGTACTGCATTTTGCCTAATAGAATTCCCGCTGGCGTGCTCTGAACACCTCACGTTATTTTTTGCCCACCCGGTATATAACATGCTATATCTTAGCTTTGAAAGCTCCAATGGACCACAATGTTTCCACTAAATCATGTGTATTGAAAACAATTACGACTGCCATTAATTTCACGTTTATAAGAAGTCACTCCATGTTGTTTGATTAAAAATATACAATATCTTATCTTTGAATGTTCCAATGAACCATTATATTTCCACTAAACCAGGTGCCTTAAAACATTTTCGACTATAATTTTTTCACATTATTTACATTCATGAGACGTCAGTCCAAGTTGTTTGATATATAACATGCCATATTTTAGCTGTGATAGTTCCAATGAACCATAATAGTTCCACTAAACTAGGTGCCATTATTACAATTTCGAATATCATTAATTTGACGTTTATAAATTCATGAGACGTCACTCTAAATTGTAACTTTACTATAATATGAGCAATGTTATACTATAGCATTCGTGTTCTCAAAAACGGCTCAAACGATTTCAACGAAAATTCGTTTACAGTGGTTTTGGGTACCAGGAAATGTTGCATGTCCGTAAAAATTCGCTAAATGGCACTTTTTAGGTTATGTAACATTTGTGATGCCACCTATTAACAAAAAAAACATCAGTTTCTATTGAACTATAAAAAGAAATCTTTAAACATTAAGAGAAAATTTTATCCATGAAGCTCGATGAAGAAGAAGCAGTCCAAGGAAGAAGCAATCAGGCGTGGTTATCGGATTATTGCTCATAAATTAAATAGTGAAGCAACAGAAAGAAGAAATTTTCAAAACTGGATACAGTTATTTAACTTTGACGACACTGACTTCCAGAATGGAACAATTCAAGACATTGTAAATAGTGATGAAGTTGCAGCACTGGGAGGACAAATGTATCGTCTTCTTAGAGGCAGGCCAATCGAAATCGTAGACACAATACTACGTGCAGTTCGGTTAGGTTAGGTTAGGTTAAGTTTTTATTTGCATAATAAAACGTGCAAATGTTTTTTCGTTTGTGGCACTGTCAAAACGTTCATATTTGATGGTCGAAATAAAATTTCTCTCATCACATTTGTTTGTTATATTTTCAGCCAATTTAATATTTTATTATGACTTAGTTTATTTAATTTTAGCCCGGCAATATATATATATACATATATATATAAATATATATATATATTTTGTATAATTTTATTTTCAATATTTATTTTTGGCTGTCTGTCAAAATAATTCTTATTTACCTCAAAATAATTTGTAGTAATAACTTTTTGGGCAATTTTACTGAGTAATTTTTTTTTATTGTGGTTTTTTATTGTGAAGCACTTGTTTTTGTCTACTTTTTTGCACTATTGAAGATTGTAAAGTCGAATTGTTACTTTATTCGATTGTTCTCCGGCTGTGCCTTGTCGCATGGTGTAGTTGGTTGGTCCAGGTATGTATCGTGTGTATGCCTTGTCGTCAGTCGGGTACGATTGATTTGCGTTGGGATGTTCATTCGGAAAATCTATCATATAGTCCCATCGATGTTTGTCGGGTATTTCGTATTTGGTTATGTG
The DNA here is from genome assembly GCA_023313115.1 of Rhysida immarginata. Classification (NCBI taxonomy): domain Eukaryota; kingdom Metazoa; phylum Arthropoda; class Chilopoda; order Scolopendromorpha; family Scolopendridae; genus Rhysida; species Rhysida immarginata. The sequence continues at coordinate 606,535 of JAHWFO010030970.1, read as the reverse complement.
GTCTATTGTTGTTTTCTCCCACTCGTTTGCGTCGTGTCGTTTGGTGAAAGGTCCCGTGTTTGCGTTTTTTCCAACGATGAGGACGTGTTCTTGTGTTGTTCCTCTTCTGACAACGAGGTTTTGACTGATTTCATGTATGTCTCTGTGTTGGTTTGCCCGGTTTGGATGAGTCGTTTTCAGAGGACTGCTTGGTTATCAATTTTAGTCTCGCTTGTACACGTCTTATGCCCCAGGATATTGCGTTGATTGCTTTGTAATTTTTGTAGTTTTCTGTTTCGTATGTGGTTTCGTTGTGTTCCAGAAGGGCCAATGCACGTACGGTAGTATTTAAGGCACTTGGTCGTCATTGAAATTGAGCGTATACATTTTTGTGTTTTTATAGTGTATGTGAATGTCACGTGTCTGTGATTCCAAACATTGAAAGGAGTGATTGGGTATATGGAGGGTCTATATCTATGTTGTTCTTCTGATGTGCTTGTCATCGGTAGAATATTTTTGATGGCAAATAGTCTAGGGCGCTTTATGACTGGTCCTGCTTCGTGTACTGTTGCCATGCCGTTTTAAGTGCATTTGCTTGTGTGCATATTTTAAACTGTTTGCGTTTGGTGTTGTCATATCCGTTTATATCTCTGGTGCGAGTTTCGAGAAGTTATCTTTTTTTGTGTTAGTTGTTCGAAATGTAGGTGATGAAATTAAGCTAAGTCGTGTGGCGTGATAAAATAGGGAGGTTTTTGTATGTAATCTGGTGTGAATGTTAATAGCCGCGTGTAGTCCTCTTGTCTGTGTTGTATGGTTTTTTTAAATTTTATAATTTTGACTCTCTGATGTATTTGTTCCGTTTCTTTGTCGTCTATGTTGTTGGTTATGGGTCTTGCTGTTGTTATGAAAATGGGGAATTTTTGTCGATGCGTTTTATGTCTGTTTTGATGGGTTTTCCTTCTAGTATTAAATTCCATGTTCCTACGTTTATGGGAGTTAAAATTGGTTATTCAAATAAAACTATTGCTGCATCTGGTAATTGATCTAGGTGGAACGAGCTATTGTGTCGTTCTCGGGGGACTAATTCAGGTTGTAAAGTTTCTATTATGGTTTCTATGAGTAGACTCTTGCCAGCGTTTGTATCTCCTTGTAAAATAAATGTATTATTTTTTTTTAATTGTTTTGTCTTCATGATTTCAAGCCATGCAAAGAATTCTGCTATACCTATATTGTTTTCGTGAAAAAATTCTTCTTACCATTGCTGTGTTTGTTTGTCTTTTTTTGTAAAACTTTTGATAATTGGTTTTTTGAGTAATCGTTTTTGTATCAATTTGTTGAAATGCGATTGCATGGTTGTTTTTTTGATTATGTTTGTGTGTTGTTGGTTCCTGAAGCGGAGTAATCGTGCAACATAGCTTTGTTCATTCAATCCAAATTCTTTTAATAATTGTTGTTTTGTTTGTAAATCGACTATGTTGTTCCATTGTGCTTTTGTTTTTATATTGTGTTTGTCTATCAGGAAATCAATGAGTTCAATTGTTGTAGAACGTTTGTGTCTTCTAAATCTTTCGTCTTTTTGTTGTTTTTTCTGATCAGTGTATGTTTTAAAATTTCTGTGTTGTGGGTTAGCTAATATGTCCTTTATGAGTTCTGCGAGTCTGTTAAGTTTCTGTGTGATTTGAGTACAATAACTATTGTATCCCCTGTAATGAGTATTGAGTAAATAGAGAAAGAAGTTTCTGATATGTTTGATGGATTGTGTAGAGGCACTAGCCTCTGCAACGCCTAGCTTGTTGCACCAAGAAATTTAAGGATTCGCTGTCGTGTTCTTGAGGCTGTGTTTCCTCCCCCGATTGCTGAGATGTAGATGATATGTTGATGGTCTCATTGGTCAATTGAGAGGAATGAGGGTCTGGTTCGTCTGTGGTTGGGATTTCCGGTTGGGTATGTGAGATTTTTGTTGCGGACGATAAAAGTTTTAAACGTTTTGTTTGTGGCTGTAACGGGATTGTTGCTGGTGATATTTGAATCATCCAACGAGGTTGAGGTGCTTGGTCCCGGTCTATTGGGTAATGATGGATGATGGTTAATGTGCGTTTCGTCCAGGGCAATTACATTTTGCGATTCATTAGACTTCCTTGCTGATTGAGTGTCCAATTGCTCAACGTCACTGCATCCAGAACTTCCTCTATGTTTGTTGCTGAATATTTGTTGGCTGGTAGGTGTTCGTTCAATTGTTGTATCCATAAAATTGTGGGTGCATAGTGAGGTAGTAGAAGGGTTGTCGACTCCGTGAAGAATTGTTTTTTTATTACTTGGCTGCTTATGTTTGTGAGATAAAGATATAGTGTTGTGTCCATTTTTGTCAGTAATAATGCACTGTGGCTGGCTAATTTTTTGAGGGGTTCTGGTGCTAAGATGTGTGAATAGTTCTGTGTCATTGTATTGTGTAGTTGTGCGTGTAAAGGGGATGTCTTTGGTATGGTCTGAGGGAAGCTCAATTTTGGGTCGTGGGGAACAAGTTCGAGAACGTACCTGCGAGGCACTACATACACTTGATTGCCAGGCTGCGTGGTTATTGATGGTGAATCCTCCTTGCGTTCTTGTTGGTCCATCCACGGCATTGGAATTGAGTGAATGTTGTCATCGTTTGTGATTTCGTCTGCTGCGTTGATTGGGAATTCGTCTATCCAATACGGGCACTGTGCATTGTTATCCCAGCAGTGGATGCACTGGCACGTATAGGTTTTGTGGATGCAAAGAGTGTGTTCAACACACAGAGAGACTACGCTCATTGTGATGAAAAGAGAAATGGAAGTGCTGCTTATTGAAGAATATTTTTTTTTCAAGAGAGTTTGCATTATCATAACTTAGAATAAAACATAGAGCTCTGTATTCTGAGTAAATTTATCTATTGAGGTAATTTTATTTGCATCATTTCTTATAGATAAATTTTCTAAATATTAATTTTCTAAATATATAAATTAATAACTATTTAAAAGTTTATTAATTGTATACAATATTATTTTTATTTCAAAAAAATAATAAGCTTCAAGACATCTTCAACAATGCTTGTTAAACACATCAATTGTTGTTTCTACTTCTGATGTTATTCCATAATTTACATAGTCATGCTACAAGGAGTGCATCACTATTGTTTCTATGTGCTAGCCGTGAGCCTTTGGATTGTTGCCCTAAGAGCTTAAATTAGAAAACATTGAAAAAATTTACCACTACTCATCCAACTTCTTACTAGGATGCCAGCCTGATTCTGCTCCTAAGTCGGGATTCTAGTTCAGAGAGTGAGTGACTTTGTGACTTCTAGTGAGTGACTTTGTGACTTCTAGTGAGTGACTTTGTGACTTCTAGTGTCCCTCCTCCCGGCGACCCCGGGGGAGGTTTCACCCCCCACCGAACTTTTTTTTGTGACTTTCTTTTTTTCTCCGGTTTGACCATGGACCGAAAGGTCATGTTAATGGCGGACGGGCCATTTTCCATCGCCAGTTTCATGAAGGCGCTGTACACCAAATCTGGGTGTTGCAGAGACTCTCCTCTACGGAGTTGAGAAAGCTCTGCAAATCAAGTTCAATTGCTGATCGCATAATCGATGTGGAGTTCGTGAAAGTTGGCTGAACCACCATCAACTTTTATCACGTGGACCCTGGCCACCTCACAGTCCATGTCAGGGGAATTTCGCTGTTGTTGTCCACGGCTTATATCCCAAATTTTATGTCGGAGTTTGGGGAAGTGCACGGTATCTATCGTCCCGAGCACGCTGATACTCCCCGTCTCCAGAACGGCGACATATATCTCGATATGAGGCTGGACAAGTGCATTCCACATTCCCTTATTTTACATGGAGAACGTGTCTTCGTATACTATAAGGGAATGAGGCAGTGCTTTTGGTACTGCAAAAAATCTACTGTAGAAGTGTGTGAAATGTTCCCCCTTGGTGGGCAGATACCATCGTTGCCCAGAAAAAATTGACAGCAGTGCTGCAGCAGTTACGTCAACGCCTCGTCCGTCACCGAAAAAGACATCTTCAGATCAAGTTGCACAGACAAAATGACCGGCCCGGCCCATACCTTCTCCACGTACGTCGCGAGCTGCTTCACCTGAGTCATCTTTGCCTCCACTTACAACTGAAGACGAGTAGGGATTAGTGCCGCTATCATCACTCCCTCTGTCTTCAGAGGTTAATGAGGATACGTCCCTGATTCTGCCACCAAGCGACATCATGATGGAAGTCATCAAAGCCCCATTGGGTGATGTTTCGACGCCTTTGGAGGAGGAATTTCCAGCTCTCCCCCCTCCGTCTCTACCAGCATCGCAGCCAGTGGGAATCACCCGTCTTCCTGCAGCATTCCCTGTGTCTTCTTCGGTTTCAACGGCGATCTCTGCATCGACACAGCCAAAAAGGCGTACGGAGAGCAAGTCTCCCCGTAAGAAGGAGACCTGCCATCGTAGCAGAAGGGACAAGATTGCATCATCTTCGTCCGAGAGGGACGGCTGTGTGGGTAGCTGCCCTAGTTCCTCACATCGGATGCGCTCACCGCTTCGAAGGATTGCTGAGCGACATTCGTTGTCGAAGACGGACCAGCCTCCATTGAAGTTAGGTCAGCCTCTTCCACCTAAATCCTCGGAATGAAGGTCATCTCACTGAATATACGTTCCCTGTGTTCCCATTTTAAGCAATCGGTACTATTAACTTTTATTGCTCTGTAGAGGCCTGATATCCTTCTTCTGCAGGAAGTTAAATTAGCTTCCATGCAGAACTGCTATAATCTACCTGGCCTTCACAGTCAATTTCCTAGTGCGCAGTTCTTTATAAACTCATCTTCACCTGTTGGACAAGGGGTTGTTACGTCATCCTTAACCTTTCTTTTTAGGTGTCGAACTGTATTTATGACTGCGAGTGCAGAGTAATTTCGTTAGACATTTTATCATCAGGTGTGTCTTTCTGATTGCTTAACGTGCATGCACCGTGTAGAAGAGCAGAGAAACAGACTTTATTCGACGATCTGAACTTTTATTTGTGTTGTGCTGTGCCTGTGGTGATTGCTGGCGACTTCAACTGCCATCCAGACGATTATAACATCTTTTCGTCTGGACATGTGCATCATTTATATCAGCAAAATGCATTATTCGATCATTGGACACACCAGTCACTGACAATTCATCTGGGATTCACTTACCATCAAGGACCCCTTGTGTCATCTAGATTAGACCTATTTTTGATGAATAATGCTTTTGCTGGCTCACCTGGACAGATGGAGGTGATTCCTTGTTCTTTCTCTGGCCACAGTGCCATCATGTGGTCATGGAAACCTCCATCTTCAGCTTGTGCTGCAGGTAGTGCTTCAAATAGAAACTGGTTCCTGAACGTTTCTCTGCTCGACGACAAGGAATACTGGGGAATGTTTGTTCAGTTTGTGGAAAAGCATCTCCACAATGTGTCTCCTACTCTTGCCTCGTGGCTTGTTTTTAAGCACAAAATCAAACGATTTTTTTTGGAAGATTGGGATTGATGCTGTGAGGCACCGCCAAATTTATCTCCTTATGCTCCAAATAATCCTCTGGCTCATCCGAAATTCCACCCCTAAGGAGGAGTTTGCGGCCGATATTCGTCAGTTGAAGGCCGAAAAGCATCTGGCGCAGCGCTCAAAGTCAAACTTACCTGGGGTGCTGACGTCATCGGCCACATTCCCTGAGGAGAAACGACGTGCCAACGTCAAGAAATGTCACTGCTTTTCACTCCCACTTTTCATCTGCCTTTAGTAACCCAATCTTCCCATCAGATGCCACGGACAATTGGATTAAGTCACTACGACCTTTTTCAGAGGATTCCGATGCTTTCATTACACGTCCCTTCACTGAAGACGAAGTCAAGACTTTCCTGTCAGCAGACGGCCGTCATCAGTCCAGCCCGGGTATGGATGCATTCCGTACTCCTTCTACAATGCGACATGGAAATTTCTTGGCCCTTTCTTGGTTCAAGTGCTGAATTCAATCATTATGGATCCTTCCTCCATCACAGCAGAGTTCACTGTGGGGAAAATCATCCTGCTCCCTAAAGTGGCGAATCCATTAATGGTTTCACATCTTCCACCTTTGAACTCTTAAAAGGTATCAGGCAGGGGTGTCCTTTATCCCTCCTCCTGTACATTTTTTACCTGGAACCATTACTACAGTTTTTGAATCGCCACCAAGATGTTCAGGGATATGATCTGCCAGCCGCATCCATTAACATCAGGACACTGGCTTATGCGGATGATGTAGTGCTTTTTGCGTCTGATTCATATTCCTTGAGCATCTATAAAGAGACCTTTGACCGCTTTAGTACTTCGACAAGGAGTTCCATCAACCTCGTCAAGTCTAAAGGAATTGCTATTGGGAACTGGACTGTGGACCATCTTAAAACTTTCCCAATAACATGGTGTGGCCGAATTGTGGTACTTGGATATGTCTTCTCTTTTCTTCCGACTATGGACGCTATGCACTGGCAACAAGTGATTGAGAAGTGCATCGCTTGCCTTGACAGGAACTTCTGGTTTCCAACTTCAATGTTTGTCAAGGTGAGTTTTATAAAGACACATGTGCTTCCAGTGTTAACATCTAAATGCCTATTCGCCTTGCCTTCTTACAAAGACCTTCAGAGACTGCGTAGAGCGATGGTGAGCTGCGTGTGGGGAATGTCTCCTCGGCGACGTCATCCAGTGCAAGCCTCATTCATCTTTATCCCCTTCGAGAGAGGTGGCTTAGGTTTACCCGATATCAAACGATATCTTATTGCTGCCAGACTGGCTGCAATGATTCGGGTATTCCTTTTCCCTCTCCCTATGTGGGCGAATTTCGTTTTCTCGCATTTACGTTTTTTCTACAAGGTGAATAGGCTTCCATTGCCTTCCTTCTTGCCAGTGGTTACTTATCATCGTCATCCAAACCTGTACATGACACTTATCACCGATATTTGTGATTTTTTTGCCTATGTTGGGCCGTCTGGATCCACATGAGTGGAGCTCATTACGTCTAGCATAGTTCTTCCAGCAGTCCGACCCAGGGGTGAAAACTGACATCCTTAAGTTCTTCCCTAATTATCCGTGGGCAGCAGTCCTAAGGCTACTGAAATCTTTTGCTTTCAAGCGGACCTTATTTAACTATCAATGGCAACTGTTGCATCACGGATTTTAATCTTTTACATGACTTCATCAGTGGAGAGTGGTCGGGTCTGTTGGATGTCTGTTCTGCGGCGATGATGAGACTGTCAGCTATATTTTTCACGGGTGCCCGTTTGCGAAGTCCATCTGGGATCGTCTGAGGCAGCATTACGGGCTAGCACACTTTTTGTATCAGTCTGTGCGCTTCTTCATTAACGGTTCCACTGGCTAGGTATTGAATCCGGACCTAGCTCTGGCGATGGCTTTTATTATTAAAGAACTTTGGCTGGCCCCTGTAGGTCAATCGCTAGGTCGTCCTCTATCACTCACAGCTGTATGGAGGAAAGTGGCCATCCAACTCCAAATTTTTTTTCTTCTTGAATGGTCAAAGCTAGGTCAGTCTACGTTTAAGAAACGCTACTCAACATCCAAGTGTTTATGCGAGGTCATTGGAGGAGACCAGACCTTCCACTTCACTTTTTTGATGGCCTTTTGATACTTCATCGGCAGCGAACGGGCCTCGTTTCTGAGGCGTCTGAAGAAGTTGCGCAGTGCTCAATAGGACTGCTAGACACTTACAGCATGTGCGCCTAGACGCCTAGAAACTCAAGTTCTTTGTTTAGGCGTCTGCGGAGGCAACACCATTCGCCTTAGCTCCAACAGGTGATTCTGCTCCTAAGTCAGAAAATTGTACAGTGCATTCACCCCCCCCCCTGGTGTCTCATGGGGAAGGTCTTTTCTCTTTTCCACTCAAAACTTTCATGTTTTTAACACATGATTGATATGTTTGCTGAGGGGCCATCGGCATGTTTATGAAGGAGGTGTATGCCAAAATGGGTATACCTGTTCTCTCATCGGGTCACCCCGCTGTTTCTGTTCTGCAGAGGCTTTCTCCGACAGAGTCGAAGACACTCTGCAGGCAGCAGAATATTGCAGATCGCATAGTGGCTGCGGACTTTATCAAGTTGGACAAACCACCGTCCACCTGAATTACGCCGAACCCGGATATGTTCCAGTTCTTATCCGAGGTGCATCGCCACTGATGGCTGAGAAGTATTTACATGACTACATGTCGGACTACGAGGTAGTGCGAAAAAACTCGTACCCCATGCACCCGGATTCTCCTCTTCAGATGATGGGCGACGTCGTAGTCTACATGGAGTTTCATAAAGACATTCCAGAGATCGTTGTTAAAGTCTCGGTGTCTTACAAGGGACAAAGGCAGTGCTGCTGGTATTGCAAAAAGACTTCCCACGTTCGGAAAGACTGTCGTCTCTTTCGGAAATGTGATTCCTGCAACTAGACCGTGCACAAATTCCACCAGTGCCAGGAGAGGTCAGACGCTTTATCAGCAGTCCCAACGCCATCGCCTCGAGGAATGTCGTCCCAGCAACCAGCAAAAATGACTTCACCGGCCAAGTCACCTGAGCCGAGCAGAGCAACAGCGCCTCGTTCTCCACCGAGGAAGTCGAAGTCGACCCCACCATCTTCGCCTCCTCATTCACCAAGGAATTCGAAGACAGCCCCATCATCGTCGCCTCTTCCAACAACTCCTGGGAAGGAGATGCCAACTCCCCCTCTTTGGCCTTGTGTGGTTCAAGAGATTGTTCCATCACGTCCACCTTCACCTGATGTTTCCCCGATGTTGGAGGACTGCCACTTTGCAGAAGTCTTCTTAGACGATTCGTTTCGCACCGAGTCGGTGTTTGATGTGGAGGAGTATCCTGCTCTTCCTCTACCTCCTCCTTCATCAGCCTCTTCAAATCGTCTGTGTGGCTACGCCTGGTAAAATTTCATTCTCTGCTGGGACTTCCAAGCCATCAGCGTTTGCTAAGCGGGATCTTCTTGCGACACCTAAGAGCCCTCGCAAGAAAAAGGCCTGATGACATCGTAGCAAGAGGGACTGGATTCCTGTGTTCTCTTCATCTGAAGAGACAGCTGCGTTGACCCTCATCATCGAAGCCCCTCTTCCTCTTCGGGACGTGTTCATTCCCCTCGACGGAAGATATTTGAGCCTCCTCCCTCGACCGTAAGGCTCAAGTCTCCTTCAGATACAGGTCAGCCCCCGTCAGCTTAGATTCGCAGTGATGGTCTTTTCTCTAAACGTTCGTTCTCTTGGTTCGTCCTTCAAGCAATCGGTTTTGTCATCATTTGTCGCCCTGTACAGCCCAGATGTTCTCCTTCTTCAAGAGGTGAAGCTCGCTGCTTCGCAACAGCTTGCTAACCTCCCTGGCCTTCGCAGACAATATCCATCTGCGCAGTTCTTCATCAACTCATCTTCGCCATATGGGCAGGGGGTTGCCTCAACCATCTTCAACCCCTCCATTGTGGTGTCCAACTGCGTCTTTGACTATGAGTGCAGGGTAATTTCTTTGGATCTACTGCTATCTGGTCTCAAATTCCGATTGCTTAATGTGTACGCCTCGTGTTCATCAGCAGAGAAACAGACATTATTTGAAGACCTAGACTTTTACCTTGCCTGCGGCGGTTGCTGGGGCCTTCAATTCCCATCCGGATGAGAACAACATCTTTTTGTCTGTATGTGTCTACCAGTTGTGCCAGCAGAATGCAGTTTTCGATCTGTGGACGTCTTCTTCCAATTCCAACCAAAGTGGGTCTACCTTTCACCAAGGGCCCTCTGTGTCTTCAAAGTTAGACCTTTTTCTAATAGACGCTACTTGCGCTGGTGCTCCTGGTTCCATGGAGATCGTTTCTTTGCTCCTTTTTTGACCACAGTGCTATCAAGTGGACTTGGAACCCTCCATTTACTGCCTCCTCTGCAGGCTCTGATTCGAACAATTGGTTTCAGAACGTTTTTCTGCTTGACAACGATAAATACAAAGACATGTTCGTTCGGTTTGTGGAAAGACATCTTCACAACGTGCCTCCGTCACTAGCTTCGTGGCTTTCCTATAAATCAAAGCTTCGTCGTTTTTTAAGAAAGATTGGTTTGGATGCCGCTAGACGCAATCGGCGACATCTCCTTATGCTGCAAAAAATTCTGCGCCTCCTCCACTGTTCCATCCTGAAGAGGGCATATGCTAATAACATCTGCCAGGTGAAGAGCGAGATCAACGCTCTAATGACACGCAGGGCCGCCGGCGCAGCTCTCAGGGCCAAACTGTCCTGGTCATCTTACGTCCAGAATATGTCGTCAGCTGCGTTCGCAGAGGAGAGGCGTCGCGCCAATAAGAAGAGGTGTCATCGTTTGGTGGTGCAGAATGAGACAGTGGAAACGGACTCTGACATTTTGTCTGCTTTCCACTCTCATTTTTGGCCACCCGGTCTTTCCATCCGATGCAACGATGAAGTGGATAGAGACACTTAGACCTTTCACCGCTGACGCTGACCTGTCAATTACCCGTCCCCTTTTCTGAAGATGATGTCAAGAAGTCTCTGTCGATGGATGGCCGTCATTAGTCAAACCCTGGATTAGACTGAATCCCGTACTCTTTTTTCAATGCGACTTGGAAATTTCTTGGGCCTTTCCTGGTGCAAGTTTTCAATTCGATCCTCAGGGACCTTTCCTCCATTACGTCGGATTTTACCGCAGGGAGAATCAACTTGCTCCCCAAGGTAGTGGATCTTGAACTTGTCACCCAGTAGAGGCCTATAACTCTACTTAACACAGACTGTAAGTTCTTTACTTGTGTGCCCCGACAACGGCTCAATTGCTTTGGTGACGAGCTCATTGATCAGGGACAATCCTGCTCCATTCCATCTCGCAGGATGTCCGACAACCTCATTACCATCAAGTGTGTTATGGAGAATGTGTGTGTGCGCTGTCAGAGCCTTGCCGTGCTAAGTCTTAACTAGGAAAAGGCCTTCGACAAGATGAATCACGTGTTTTTTTTCCGAGTGCTTCACCATCTTCATCTTCGGAAATATGCTACGATTACCTCAGCACTGTATGCTTCTGCCACATAATACGTGGTGAATAATGGCTCCAATTCGCCTTTCTTCGAACTGTCCAAAGGTATCAGACACGGGTGTCCCATCTCTCTCCTGTTATACGAGGCATGTTTTTTAAGTAAGTACCGTTTTGGAATTAAAAAAAGACGTGCAAAGATATCGCAATAATTTTATTTTTACATGAAAGCCTGTACCTTAATCTACTTTTGTACATAATTTCCGTTAATATTGAGGCACTTGTCATAACGTGGCACCAGTTTTTGAATACCCTCCTCATAAAAATTTTACCGCCTGACTTGTTAACCACTGTATCACAAATGTTTTGACTTCGTTACCGTCTCGAAGACGCTGACCACCCAGGTGTTTCTTCAAGTGCAGAAACAAATAGTAGTCGCTGGGCGCCAGATCAGGGCTGTATGGAGGATGATCTAGAGTTTCCCATTTAAAAGATTTGATGAGATCTTTGGTCCGATTAGCCACATGTGGACGAGCATTGTCATGCAGCAAAACGATACCCTTACTCAACTTGCCACGTCTTTTGTTCTGGATTGCACGACGCAGATTGTTCAATGTCTCACAATAAGACGCTGCATTGATTGTCTCATTACGAGGCAGAAACTCCACTAGCAATACTCCTTTTCTGTCCCAAAAAACTGTGCACATGATTTTCCGGGCAGAAATTGTTTGCTTAAACTTCACTTTTTTGGGTGATGATGAATGTCGCCATTCC
>JAHWFO010030970.1:544714-594747 GCA_023313115.1 Rhysida immarginata | reverse complement strand
GTATTTATCTAGTGTTTTTAACAACACTATTAAGTTTTACTGAGCAATCTTTTGTTCTGTAATAGCTCTGATGGAAAATGTTACTTATGTGAATATTAAAATTGAAATTTTTATGTTTTCTACACTGTGCTCTGCCTCTGTTTTCTCTCAACTTGCAACCACACCTGTTTAAGTTCTCACAGCCAAGATTTATAATCAGTTTTAACTTAAGGTAATGGTAATAAAAAAAATACACAACGCAATGTCTGATTCAAATGATGTTTGGATCATAAATCCACTACACAGCACCTTAATAGTTTAACTTTTTGTGCTAATAAAGCATCTTAAGTAATTTAAATTGTCTTTATTTTATTCAATTAAAGCTTAATTGAAATAAAAATTAAATACTTCTATTTTAAAACTAAGTTAGTTATTACACAGGTGGTGGCCTTACAGTATAACAGAGGGACATCAGGAGATGCAACTAGTTTCGCCATTTATTCCCGGCTTTATCAAGGATATATACAGCAAGAGGCATGCAAGCCTTTATATACAGAACAGTGGTACAAATTATGCATATACATGAACCAATAGGATACAAAAGAATTAAAGAGGAAATAATGGCCAACAGGATAAATAGAAAAAAAAAAGAATTTTGAAATATAATGGCCAATAGAAAAAAGGGGTGTAAACGCTAATTTTTTAAAAATTATACAAAAAGAAAATATACAAAGGGATGGTGCGCGTTTACGCGGACCGAAAAGAGAACTTATCTGGTTGTCTGGGGACAAGAGGATTTACAGAAAAATAAACAGGCAAGAAATAACAAAATGCAAAGGAAAACAAAAACCATAATAAAGAAACCGAGAAAAAAGGGATCATAATAGGTCGGATTAAGAGTTAAGTATTGCATATACATTAAAGTCTGTTTGATAATTGAGAAGCAGATGGGGGGAGGACTTCTTGGCCTTGAATATCTCGATCGCTTCGAGGGTAGCGGTTTTTTCTGGCTTATTGCAGATATGTAGGACAGACATAACATCTTCTTGCGTCTTTAAAGCGTGTCCGGAATCTTCGAGGTGGTTTGCGTAGTGGGAAATACGATCTCGTTTTCTATATGAATCAATGTGTTCTTTGAATCGCACTGCAAAATTGCTGGTCGATAATCCTACATAAAATCTGTCGCAAAACGCACAATTCAGGCGGTAAACTCCGGATTGGGAATATTTGTCTGTGGTGACGGCGGCGGATGGGTTCAGGATGCGGGCTGATGGTGTAGGAGTACGAAAAGATATTCGAAGGCCAAGGGACGACAGGAAGTTAGAGAGCTGGGAGAAACTAGGGCCCAGATACAATAAGGACGTCCATTTCTTAGGAAGGGGCGAAACAAGAGGGGAGGGGGAGAAGAGGGCCCGTCTGCAGCAGTGAAGAATACGGGAGAACATGGAAGTAGAATAGCCATTGGCATGGGCGAGGTTCCGGATTATGCGGAGTTCGGATGATCTGGATTGGAGGCCGAGGGGAAGCTTCAGAGCACGGTCAATTAGGAATCTAAATGAGGCTTGTTTGTGGGTGGGGGGATGTGAGGAGGAATGGTGTATTAAGTTGGAGGAAGTGGTCGGTTTACGGAAGACGGAAAAGGAGAGGCGGTTAGTGTGGGGGTTGTTGGTAATGAGGATATCAAGGAAAGGGATGGATCGGTTAGTTTCAAGTTCAAAAGTAAATTGGATATATGGGGAAAAGGAGTTAAAAATGTTAGCAATACGAGGTGCATTCAAGTTCTAAGGCCTCCGATTTTTTTCTCCGGATTGGAAAGAGATAGAAACATGCGCATTGTTTTAAAATGAGGCCGCATTCATTGTCAATACATCCCAGAGATGGCAGCACCGTATGGCAGATGGAATTTTACCGCCAGCGGCGAGAATGAGAACTGTTTTAGATACTTAAAATGGCGACGTTTTCCTTACTTGAACAGCGTGCAATCATTCGTTTTCTGAATTTGCGTGGTGTGAAACCAATTGAAATTCATCGACAGTTGAAGGAGGCATGTGGTGATGGAGTTATGGATGTGTCGAAAGTGCGTTCTTGGGTGCGACAGTTTAATGAAGGCAGAACATCGTGTGACAACAAACCGAAACAACCTCGGGCTCGCACAAGCCGGTCTGACGACATGATCGAGAAAGTGGAGAGAATTGTTTTGGGGGATCGCCGAATGACTGTTGAACAGATCGCCTCCAGAGTTGGCATTTGTGTGGGTTCTGTGCACACAATCCTGCATGACGCCCTGAAAATGCGAAAAGTGTCATCCAGGTGGGTGCCACGAATGCTGACGGACGACCACAAGGCTGCCCGTGTGGCATGTTGCCAACAATGTTGATGAGCAACGACAGCATGAATGGGACTTTCTTTTCGTCGGTTGTGACAATGGATGAGACGTGGATACCATTTTTCAATCCAGAAACAAAGCACCAGTCAGCTCAATGGAAGCACACAGATTCACCGCCACCAAAAAAATTTCGGGTAACTGCCAGTGCTGAAAAAATGATGGTGTCCATGTTCTGGGACAGCGAGGGCGTAATCCTTACCCATTGCGTTCCAAAGGGCACCACGGTAACAGGTGCATCCTACGAAAATGTTTTGAAGAACAAATTCCTTCCTGCACTGCAACAAAAACATCCGGGAAGGGCTGCGCGTGTGCTGTTTCACCAAGACAACGCACCCGCACATCGAGCTAATGTTACGCAACAGTTTCTTCGTGATAACAACTTTCAAGTGATTCCTCATGCTCCCTACTCACCTGATCTGGCTCCTAGTGACTTTTGGCTTTTTCCAACAATGAAAGACACTTACCGTGGCCGCACATTCACCAGCCGTGCTGCTATTGCCTCAGCGATTTTCCAGTGGTCAAAACAGACTCCTAAAGAAGCCTTCGCCGCTGCCATGGAATCATGGCGTCAGCGTTGTGAAAAATGTGTACGTCTGCAGGGCGATTACGTCGAGAAGTAACGCCAGTTTCATCGATTTCGGTTGAGTAGTTAATTAGAAAAAAAATCGGAGGCCTTAGAACTTGAATGCACCTCGTATTAGTGGGGGTAGTGGATCGGAATCGAAGAGGATGAGGATGTACATATCGGAAATACGCGATGACAGAGGGATTATTAAGGAGGGGGGTAACATATGTTAATTCCAGGTGCTGTAGGAATACCTCAGACAGAAAACTGCTGAGTGGGAATCCCATTCCTGAGTGGGAATAGTAGGAGTTGTTAGTTCTTTTGCAGTACGATCTAACGAACACATTGATTCATATAGAAAACGAGATCGTATTTCCCACTACGCAAACCACCTCGAAGATTCCGGACATGCTTTAAAGACGCAAGAAGATGTTATGTCCGTCCCACATATCTGCATAAGCCAGAAAAAACCGCTACCCTCGAAGCGATCGAGATATTCAAGGCCAAGAAGTCCTCCCCCCACCTGTTTCTCAATTATCAAACAGACTTTAATGTATATGCAATACTTAACTCTTTATCCGACCTATTATGATCCCTTTTTTTCTCGGTTTCTTTATTATGGTTTTTGTTTTTCTTTGCATTTTGTTATTTCTTGCCTGTTTATTTTTTCTGTAAATCCTCTTGTCCCCAGACAACCAGATAAGTTCTCTTTTCGGTCCGCGTAAACGCGCACCATCCCTTTGTATATTTTCTTTTTGTATAATTTTTTAAAAAATTAGCGTTTACACCCCTTTTTTCTATTGGCCATTATATTTCAAAATTCTTTTTTTTTCTATTTATCCTGTTGGCCATTATTTCCTCTTTAATTCTTTTGTATCCTATTGGTTCATGTATATGCATAATTTGTACCACTGTTCTGTATATAAAGGCTTGCATGCCTCTTGCTGTATATATCCTTGATAAAGCCGGGAATAAATGGCGAAACTAGTTGGAACTCCTGATGTCCCTCTGTTATACTGTGAGGCCACCACCTGTTTAATCAATAGGAACAGTATTATGATCCACCCTTCTACCGATAAGTTAGTTATTTTATCTTCTTTGTCTTAAATTAAACTAAGGCAGATCAAATGGTCAGTTTCAATATTGTTTAATATTGAAAGTCATTTGCCTAATGCGCAACTCATTATAATCGTGCGCGAGGGCACGACACATTTATAAGGCTCTATAATACATATTTAGCGGAAGATGTTACTGCGTGATGTGTATGACATTTACAGACATTGCTTCAATATTGCTACCTAATAGGCGTACTTCTCATAAGACATTTGGACTCAGAGTACCACTTACACCAGACTCCTGGATGAAGTCCACATAGTTCCAAATATGCACTGACTAACATGGAGCAATTTCTACGCAGTAATGGAACCCGGACATGCCTTTTGGAGGCAAAAAAAAAATGATACATGGGGAACATTTTCGTAAATGTCTTCCTGTACAATCACGAACAAATAGAAACGAATTATTGGATTTTTCAATTATAAGAAGAACCTTATGGCCACATTTTATATCTTTTTCCCTCGAAGAAAGCATGCGTGTTGATCCAGAGCAACAGGATTTTGCAACATACCTTTTAGAATTAGGAATTAGAGAGTTACCGATGAATGCAATGGAAGAATTAGAATTACCGCAAGAAGCAATTTTAAATGGCAACTGCCTTGTCAGTGAAGACTATGATGAAATGAAAAAAAGAGCAATTCTCGTGCCACTCAACAAACCGTTTGAAAAAATAAGCAATAAAATTATTGCTAAACTAACTGGAGATTTCAAAATTTACCATAGCAGCGACTCGGTAAAAGATCAACCTGAAGGAAAACTTGATGAATTTCTTAATTTAATTTCATTTCTGATTTGCCACCACATGAACTCAAATTTTAAAAAATTCAATAATTATGCTACTACGAAATTTAGATACGTCTGAGAATTTGTGCAATGGAACGAGAATAATCATAACGAGTTTTTGTAACAACAAAATTAAGGCAAAAACCATCACTGGTGAGCAGACTTGCAGAGAAGTCCATATCCCGAGGATCACACTTGATTTGACAAAAAGACAACTTGGATGCACCATGCAGCGGCACCCATTTTTTGTTAGAGCTGGTTTCGCCATAACAGTTCACAAGGCACAATGACAAACTTTCGACTTGGTTGGGGTAGACCTCAGGACATAAGTTTTTATGCACGCCATGCGGTATGTGGCATTATCAAAGGTGAAAATGTCGATCGCTTTAAGGGTTCTTAGCCAAAAGAAAATTCCACGCCACACACGAAATGTGTGGAAAAAAATTTTAAAGGAAGCGACCGTTTAAAAAACATAAACCTATTAAAAAAAACGTAAAATTCATTTTTTGCTGAAAACGAAAAATTCATTCAACTTAGGAAAAAAAGCCATTAAGGAATTCTGGAATTGGGAACTTAATGCTTAAAAAATGAAATTATTAAAAGTTTACCAGGAGAGAAGCTCGGTCACCCAGATATTGATATAAAACTTGTCATATCTCAGAATTCAAATTTCCAATGAACCATACGGGCTGCACAAAACCAGGTGCCTTTAAAACAATTTTGCATGTCAATAATTTTCCGGTATATACATTCATGAATCGCCACTCCATGTTGGTTGATATAAAACATGCCATATCTAAGCACTTCAATGTCCTTTAATATTACCACTAAATCAGTTATAACTACCATTAATATCAATTTACATTCATATAGGAGACGTCACTCCAAGTTGTTTGATATATAACATATCATATCTTAGCCTTGAATATTCCAATGAACCATAATGGTTCCGCTAAACCAAGTGCCTTTAAAACAGTTTCGAATATAATAATATTTACGATAAATACATTTATGAGACGTCACTCCAAATTGATTGATATAGTACATACCATAACTTAATATTGCAAAGACCGAAGAACCATAGTGTATTTAAAACAATTCTGGCTACCATTAATTTCATCTTATATTCATAAGTGAGACCTTACTCCATGTTGTTTGATATATAACATGTCATTTCTTAGCATTTAATATTCCAATGAACCGTATTAGTTTCGATAATCCAGGTGCATGTAAACAATTTCGATTATCATTAATTTGACGTTATATATGTTCATGATACGTCACTTCAAATTGTAAGATATAACATGCCATATCTTAGCATAGATAGTGCCAATGAAATAAATGCTTCCACTAAACCAAGTGCGTTTATTACAATTTTGTCTATGATGAATGCCACTTTGTATACATTCTAGAGACTTCACTCTAAATTGGTTCATATATTACATGCTAAATCTTCGCACTGAAAGTTCCAGCAGACTCTAATGTTTCCAATGAACCAAGTGTATGAAAAAAATTACGACTACAATTACTTCACATAATATTCATTCATAAGACTTCACTCCAAATTGATTGATATATAACATGCAATATTTTTAGATTTAAAGTACTAAAGAACCATAGTGGACCCACTAAAAAGGTGTATTAAAAATGTCGAATATATTTATATAATATTTAATTTTCATTAATGAGATGTCACTTAATGTTGTTTGATATATAACATACATTACCTTAGCATTGGTAGTTCCAAAGAACCATAATGGTTCCGCTAAACCAGGTGCCTTTAAAAGAGTCTCGACTATCATTATATTTATGTTACATATATACATGAGACCTCACACCAAATTGTTAGATATATAACATGTGTTTCTTAGCATTGAATGTTCTAATGAACCATATAGGTTCCATTAAATAAGGTGCATGTAAACAATTTCGACTATCATAATTTTACATTATATAATTTCATGAGACGTCAGTCTAATTTGTTTGGTATATAACATGTCATATCTCAGAATTCAAATTTCCAATGAAACGTACAAGCTCCACTAAACCAATTGCTTTTAAAGGAATTTTGCGTATCATTAATTTTACTTTATATACATTCATGAATCGTCACTCCAAGTTTTTTTTATATATAACATGCCATAACTTAGCATTGAGTTATCTAATGAACATTATTAGTTCCACTAAACGAGGTCCTAATATTACAATTTCACGTATCATTAACTTCACGTTGAATACAGTTTCGACTATCATTATATTTACGTTAAATACATTCGAGAGACGTCACTCCAAATTGATTGATATATTACATGCCATAACTTTGCATTGCAAAGACCAAAGAACCATAGTTTTTTCACTAAACCTGATGTATTTAAAACAATTCCGACTATCAATAATTTTATCTTATATTACTCGATTTTGTTTGATATATAACATGCCATTTCTTAGCATTGAATTATCTAATGAACCATATTGGTTTTACTAAACTAGGTGCCTTTAAACAATTTCGCGTATCATTAATTTTACGTTATATACATTCATGAATCGCCACTCCATATTGTCTGATATAAAACATTGCATATCTTAGCATTCCAATGTCCCATAATGGTTCCACTAAATCAGGCGCCATTAAAAAACTTTTGACCATGTAATAATATCATTTAATATTCATTCAAGAGACGTCACCCAAGTTGTTTCATATTTAACATATCATATGTTAGCTTTGAAAGCTCCAATAAACCATAATGGTTCCGCTAAACTAGGTACGTTTAGGACAGTTTTGACTACCATTAATTTCACATTATATTCATCCATTAAACTTCCCTCCAAATTGATTGATACATAACATGCTATATCTTTGCATTTAAAGTACCAAAGCTCCATGATGGACCCACTAAACCAATGGTATTAAAAACTATTTTGACTACCGTTAATTTCACGTTATTTTATCAATGAGACGTCACTCCATGTGGTTTGATATATAGCATACAATATCTTGGCATTGGAGTTCCAATGAACCATAACGGTTTTGATAAACCAGTTGTTCTTTAATTTCACGTTATATTCATTCATATGGCTTCACTCCAAAGGGTTTTAATATAAACATGCTTTGTCACTGCATTGTAAACACCAAACAACCGTAATGATTCTACTAAACCAGGTGCCTCTAAAACAGTTATCGTCTTTCATTATATTTACGTTAAATATATTCATGAGACGTCTCTCCAAATTGATTAATATATAACATACTATACAAAACTTAGCATAGCAAGGAGCAAAGAACCATATTGGTTCAATTAAACTAGTTCCTGTTAAGCAATTTTGAAACAAATTATATTACTATATATACGTTAATGAGAAGTCAGTCTAGGTTTTTTGATATATAACATGCTATAATTTAGGATTGATAGTTCTAATAACCCATATTAATTAATTCTAGTTTTAATTGATAGTTCTAATTAACCATTAAACCAAGTTCTTTAAATTATTTTCAATAATCATAATAATTTTACGTTAAATATATTCGGGAGACGTCATTCCATGTTGTTCGATATATAATATGCCTTTTCTTACCCTTAAAAGATCTAATGAAACATTTTAGTTCCACTAAACCAGGTGCCCTTAAACAATTTTAACTATCATTATATTACATTATATAAAAGCTGAAATAAAGTGCGGATCTCAAAAATAAACCTCCGGAGCTCAATTTAAAAGCTAAAATAAAGTGCGGATCTCAAAAATAAACCTCCGGAGCTCGATTTAAAAGCTGAATTAAAGTGCGGATTCATGAGACGCCAGTCTAAGTTATTTGATATATAACATGGTATTTCTTAGCTTTAAATATTCCAATGAATCATAATGGTTACACTAAACCAAATGCCTTTAAACAATTACGATTATTATTTTTTATCGTTATAGACATTCAAAAGACGTCATTACAAATTGTACGATATATAACATGTCATATCTGAGAATCCAAATTTCCAAAGAACCATAATGGTTCCACTAAAACATGTGCCTATAAAAAAATTAAATTACGACTACTAATAATTGGACGTTATATTCAGTCATGAGGCGTCACTTAAATTGTTTTATACATAACATGCCATATCTTAGCATTGAAAGTTCCAATGAACCTTAATGGTTCCACTAAACCAGGTGCGTTTATTACAATTTTTACTACTATGAATTTCACGTTATACATTCATGAGACTTTACTCTAACTTGTTTCATATATAGCATGCTATATCTTAGCATTGAAAGTTCCAATGAACCATATTGGTTTCACTAAACCAGTTGTATTGAAAACGATTACAACTATCATTAATTTCACATAATATTAATTCATAAGATGTCACTCCAAATTGATTTATATATAACATGCCATACCATTGCATTTAACTTAACAAATACCCGTAGTGGATCCACTAAACAAGGTGGATTAAAAACAATTTCGACAACCATTATTTTCACGTTATTTTCATTCATGAGATGTCACTCCAAATTGTTAGATATATAAATGCCATTACTTAGTATTAAGAGATGTATGCTAAGTGGTTCCATAGTGGTTCCGTAATGAACTTACTGGATCCACTAGAACATGTGCCTTTAAAGCAATTTCGCGTACCATTATTTTACTTAATATACACACATGGATCTTCACTCCATGTTGTTTGGAATATAACATGCCATATCTTAGAATAGAAAATTCCAATGAACCATAATGGTTCCAATTAACCAGGTGTATTAAAAACAATTTCGACAACCATTAATTTCACGTTTTTTTCATTCATGACACGTCACTCTATGTTGTTTCATATATAACATACAATATCTTAACATTGATTGTTCCAATGAACCATAATGGTTCGGCTAAATCAGCTGCCTTTAAAATAGTCTAAATTATCATTATATTTGCGTTAATTACATTCGTGAGCCCTCACTATAAACTGATTGATAAATAACATGCTATATCTAAACATTGAAAGTTCCAATGAACCACATTGGTTCTACTAAACCAATTCCGTTTATTACAATTTTGACTATCATAAATTTCACGTTATACAATCATAAGACTTCACTCTAAATTGTTTCAAATGAAACATGCTATATCTTAGCATTGAAAGCTCCAATTGACCATATTGGATCCACTAAACCATGGTATATTGAAAACAATTTCGACTACTATTAATTTCACGTTATTTTCATTAATGAGACGTCACTCTAGGTTTTTTGATTTATTACATGCCAAATATAAGCATTGATTTTTCCCGTAAACCATATTGGTTCCACTAAACCAGGTGCCATAAAAACAGTTTCGACTATCATCTTATGTACGTTAAATATATTCATGAGACTTCACTCCAAACTAACTAATATATAATATGCTATAACTTAGCATTGCTTGATATTTCATGCTGTATAACATAACATATTTCAGCATTGATAGTTCCAATGAACATAATGGTTCCGCTAAACTAGGTGCCTTTAAAACGGTCTCGACTACCCTTATATTTACGTTAAAACATTCACGAGACCTCACTCCAAATTGTTTGATATTTAACACTCCAGGACTTAGCATTGAATGCACCAAATAACCATAGTTTTCTACTAAACCTATTTTATTTAAAACAATTTTTGACTACTATTAATTTCACAATATAACCATTCATGAGACGTTACTCCATTTTTTTTTTTGAATGTTCCAATGAACAATATTGGTTCCACTAAACAAGTTGCATCTAAACAATTTCCACTATCGTTTTTTTACAATACATACATTCATGAGACTTCTGTCTAAATTGTTTTGTATATAAGAAGTCATATCTTAGAATTCAAATTTTCAGGGAATCATACCGGCTCCACTGAACTAGGTGCATTTATAGCAATTTCGCGTATCATTAGTTTTACTTAATATATATTCATGTATCATCACTCGAAGTTGTTTGATTGATAACATGCCATATACTAGCATTTAAATGTCTAATGAACCATAATGGTTCCAATAAACCAGGTGTATTAAAACCAATTACGACTACCATGAATTTCACGTAGGTCTTCATGAAATTCCATTCATGAGGAGGTCTTCCACTTTGTTGGATATATTGTAAGCCAAATCTAAGCATTGATTGTTCCAATGAACCATAATGGTTCCACTAAACCAGTTGATTTTAAAACAGTTTCGACTACCATTATATTTACATTAAATATATTCATGAAACGTGACTTCAAATTGATTAATATATAACATGCCATAACCTAGCATTGTAATGACCAAAAAACCGTATTTGTTCCATTATACCGTTAAACAATTTTTACTATCATTATATTACATTATATACATTCATGAGACTTCACTTTAAATTGTTTCATATATAACATGCTATGTCTTATCATTGAAAGCTCCAAAGGACTATAATGGTTCCACTAAACCAGGTATAATGACAACGATTATGACTACCATTAATTTCACATTATATTTATTCATAAGACTTCACTCTAAATTGACTGCTATATAACATGCCATATTTTGGCATTTATAGTTCCAATTAACCATGTCAGACCTCACCTCGGCAACAATGAGTTTCCCATAACTGAGGATTATATCAACAATGGGGATGTGGCACGTGCTCACGTGAGCTTGACACAATGGCTCTATAGAGTTGCTATGGTGATGAACTGCAATCAATATATATTTAATGACTATTCTGTTAAACATTCACCTTTACATTATAATTTATGCTCCTCAATATAATATGTATCTATTACTAATATACAACGTCCAATGAATATATTTCTTTTACATACGCATTTCTTCTTAATTCGCCCAGACTCGCAACATGGATTATGAGACTCAAGTCTCCGAGCAGCAAGGACACTATTCGTACTGTGCGTTCGATTTTGCAAGGATTGCATGTTTCTTTCTTCCTCCCTTACGTTGAAAGAGCTGAAGAGATTGCATCATGGCATTTAGAGAAGATAAAGAGTTGCGAAGAATAGATAGGTTAACCGGCGACTATTATCTAATTTAAGCAGAGAAAATTCGTATTTATCCAAAGCTACAAGACTTTTGGGACTTAGTTGAACATGGTCTTGCTGGTTTACAGGCTGTGCCTAGTGTTGAAGGACAACCTCAAGCAGCTGTCCAAGAAGACATAATGAAGACAGATTTGAGAGCTCTATGGATACTCATGAATTCTGTGTATGAACAAAATTTCCACAAAACTTCGAAATAATTAGAAGTAGTGAATCAGTTCACGTGGCTTGGAACAAACTATATGACACCTACAATAAGGTAGGATTACAAAAAACTATACGGCACTTACAAAAAACGTCAACTCTATCACATGAAATATGATAAAAGTAAGGGCATGAGATCTTACATCAAGAAAAAACAATAGCCGGCAAACTAGAACTCATGGGTCACCCAATACAAAATAAGGAACTCGGCGTACTGTTACTAGTACCTTTACATAAAAGGTAAGAATGCCTGTATGCATCAATAGAAGCAAATGGTGATACAATTTTGTATTTATGAAGAAGCAAGACAGAAGAATTATGAGCATAATTTACCAAGTAAAAATACGGACTATCTATTTGCGATTGCCCAAGCTAATGCAAGAGGAAAATAGGTGTTACCACTAAAAGGAAAAAAACAAGACGTTCCTATATGCAATTACTGCAAGAAAAAAGGACATATTTATAAAGATTGTCGTAAACTTCTAGCCAAGGTCAAGAAAAACGCTACTTTACCTGAAGCAACTACCCCAGTACTTGGAACGTCAGTGCTATTAATGAAGGAAGGAGAAGTTCAGCACAGGACTTCGATATTGGATTCTGGTGCCCCACACCACTTCATAAACAAAGAGTCACGATTGATTAACTCCATTTCGGTCCAAGCTATTGTGAAGACCTCTTCTAGTCATGAACTGAACATATCACAGAAGAGAGAATTCTATGCAACAACGTGATTCATCTCAAGGACGTGTATGCTGTACCCAACCTTAAGGCGAACATTTTGTCAGTGAGTAAATTGGTTAATAATGGATGTTGTATAGAATTTGCTAGCAATGTTGCCTAATTATGGGACATCTCAGACAGATTTCGATCAAAATGAATTACGATGGTAGTTTATATGTTGCTCACGAAGAAAATGTAGCGTTGAACACTCTATCAAGTGCGTGTAATTATGACTTGTGGCATCAATGACTTGCACATCTTAATCAAGGAGATATTGAGACCCCAAAGAAAATGAATGTGGGGATCGAGGGACCACTCAAGCCAGTAGGAAAATGTGGCATTTGTTTATCCAGGAAGTTCACGGCCGTTCCATTTGGTAAGCGAAATGACAATCACACTAATCAGATACTGGAACTGCTTCACATAGATGTGATGGGCCCCTTTAATCTATCTGCTGGAAAAAATAGGTGGTTGCTGAACATTGTTGGGGACTACAGTCGGAAGATGTTTATTTATCTGCTAGAGAGAAAAGCTGATGTGCCGCTTAAACTACAACAGTTTTTTACAGAAGAAGAAAGGAGGAGCGGAAAGAAGATTAAGAGAATAAGAACCGACAATTGAAAGGAGTTTGTCAACTCTGCAATGACAAGTATCTTTTTGAAGTTAGGAATCAAGCATGAGAAGACATGCATCTACACACATTAGCAGAACGGTGTGGTTGAACGTGCAAATAGAAGCATTAAAGATGCTATCCAAGTTCTTCTGAAGCAGTCAGGATTAGAGAACTGTTTTTGTACTGAAATGGCATATACAGCCGCATATATAAGAAATCGCTGTCCAAGTAGAACCCTAAATGGAAAGACAACAAGACAAGTTTGGACTGGTAGAAAGCATAGTCTTCAACATTTTCGCGTCGTTGGTTGCAAAGGCTGGGCAAAAATTAAAGTTTTCCAGTAGGGAAAGTATTAGGCGGACAGACCCGTGGAAGTCATACTACTAAGGTATTGCAATAAAAGAAAATCCTATATAATATTGAACTTAGCCGATAAAACCTTGTTATTTTCAAGAGATGTCAGATTTGATGAAGCTGTGTTCCCCTTCAAGCGAGTCTCTCCTGAGATGGAAAAGGAGGATAATGAAGTAATTCTGCCAAGTTATGAGGAAAACCACGATGACGATCATGATCAGCCTCAACCTCAAGTAGAATGCACTGGTGACATAAATGTGCAAAAAGACACACAAAATGGAATCAGCGAAGAACATGAAGAATCATCACATGTACGATCTTTAGAACCGGAGCTTTCACCTAATGCACAAAATCAAGCAGCATCTACTACTTGACTGAGACGGTCTGAGAGATTGAAGAACAAAACCTAATGTTTCCGTGAAGACGATTTCGATGATGAGCAATTACTGCTACTTCTAGGCAATTCTATTAGTCAAATAACTGTGGATGAGGCATTAAACAGCCTTGATTCATAACATTGGGAATTAATAGATAATAAACCCATTCAAATCAGTTATACACCAACCTATGAAATGGTTGCAGATTTTTTAAACAAAGAAAATTTCTGGAAAGAAGCTGAAGAAACTATCTATAACAAAATTGGTTTCAGATGGTCACTAATCCTCATGTTTTTATTTATTTTGTAGAAAAACTCATTGTTTCCGTTAGAGGAGGCGCCATGTGGGACTTCACCTCGGCAACAATGAGTTTCCTATAACTTAGGATAATGTCAACAACGGGGTTGTGGAACTTGCTCACGATAGCTTGACACAATGGCTCTATAGAGTTGCTATGGTGATGAACTGCAAGCTATATTGGCCCGGAGTCGCAACAAACCATAATAGTTCCACTAAACCATGGGTTCCTAAAACAATTTTTATTGCTATTAATCTCACGTTATATTTCATGTCGCATTACTCCATATTGATTATCAAGCGGCCATTGTCAATCGTATTTCTACCAATAATAAAGCCTGAATTCGGCCGCTTGATGATGATGTAGCAATGTATGCACATTTTGTCCGCAGGCCTTCTCTCTAGGAGTTTTGGCCATTTTGATATATAATATGCCAGTTCTTTGCATTGTCTGTTGCTATGAACCATTATAGTTCCACTAAACCAGGAACTATTATTACAATTTCGAGTATCAATAATTTGACATTTATACATTCATGAGACATAACTCCAAATTGTATGATATATAACATGTCATATCTCAGAATTCAAATTTCCAATGAATTATTCTAGCTCCACTAAACCTTGATAGTTCCAGTGAGTTATAATAGTTTCACTAAACCAGATGCCTCTAAAACAGTCCAAATTATCATTATATTTATGTTAAATACATTCATGAGACCACACTCAAAATTGTTTGATATATAACAATGATATATAACATAGCATTGAAAGCACCGAAAAACCATACGGGTTCCAGTAAACCAGGTGTATTTAAAACATTTTTGACTTCCATTAATTTCACATTATAATCATTCATGAGACGTTACTCCATGTTATTTGATATATATCATGCCATTCTTTAGCATTTAATATTCTAAAGAACCATGTTGGTTCCACTAAACTAGCTGCATTTAAACAAGTTCGACTATCATTATTTTACAATATACACTGAGTTAGCAAAACTCACGAAATAGTTACTTAATATCCGGTCTCCAATGAGTTGCCAATACCGTGGACCATTCAACGTTTGGTCCAGGATAACCTGAGGGCCCATTCCAAACAAGGAAAATGTACCCCAGAGCATCACTGACGCCCCACCATCTTGCACCACCTCCTGTTGGCATGCGGGAACCACACACGGTGCCACACACGGTGCCTCCCATTAGCGTTGTGCAGTTGATATCGTGACTCATCTGACCATATGACGTTAGAGTCCAGCCAAGATAGTTGGTGGCAAATGCACGCCGGAGTGTCCGATGACGCTGGGTAAGCATTGGCACCCGTGTAGGGCGACGGCTGCCAAACACGAGGGCATGCAGATTTCGATGGATTGTCCACCGAGAGACGTTTCTAGTACGGCCAGTATTGAAATGGTCTGTGATTTGCTGCACCATTGCGCTCCTGTCTCTCTCAAGTGTCATCCCAAAAGACGCCGGTCACGATCATTCAGGGCAGCTGGACTGTGATGCTTTCATCCAGCCATTCCCGATACACCCTGGAGACAGTTGAGCGGGAAAAGCCAATTTCCTGCACCACTGCCGAAATGGAACATTCCATGCGTCGGTCACCTACTATTTTACCCCATTCAAAGACGTCAACTGGCGACGACGTGCCATTTCTGATTAATCACTTATCCAAGCTCTTCCCACAACGTCTAATGGTCCATTCCCAGAATTCATTACCCCTGTGAATTCGTGAGCCATGCCCATCAATAAATGTGCTTGCTATCCTATGAGTTTTGCTAGCTCAGTGTATCCATTCATGAGACGTCAGTGTAAGTTGTTTGATAGATAACATGTTATTTCTTAGAATTCAAATTTCCAATGAACCATACTGGCTCTATTAAACCTGGGGCCTTTAAAGCAATTTCGTGTTTAATTATTTTACTTTATATACATTCATGAATCATTCTTCCAAGTTTTTTGATATACAACATGCTGTATCACAGCATTCAAAGTATCAAAGAACCATAGTGAACCCACTAAACCTTTTGTTTTAAAAACAATTTCGGCTACCATAAATTTCACGTTATTTCTATTCATGAGAAGGTCTTCATGTTGTTGGATGTATTACATGCCAAATCTAAGCATTGATTGTTCCAATGAACCATAATGGTTACACTAAACCAGATGCCATTAAAACAGTTCCGGCTATCATTATATTTACGTTAAATATATTCATGAGACGTCACTCTAAATTGCTTATTATATAACATGCCTATCTTAGCATTGCAAGGACCAAAGAACCGTATAGCTTCCATTATATCATGTGCCGCTAAACAAATTTGACTATCATTATATTACATTGAATACATTCATGAGACTTCACTCTAAATTGTTTCATATATAAAATACTATATCTTGGCATTGAAAGCTCCAATGGACCAAAATTGTTCCACTAAACCAGGTGTGTTGACAACGATTACGACTACCATTAATTTCACATTTTATTTATTAATAAGACTTCACTCTAAATATATATGATTGATATATAACATGCAATACCTTTGCATTTAAAGTACCAAAGAACCATAGTGGACTCACTAAAGCAGTTGTATTAAAAACAAGTTCGACTACCATTGATTTCACGTTATATTCAGTCATGAAACTTTACTCCATGTTGTTTGTTATATAACATGCCATAATTTAGCATTGATAGTCCCAGTGAACCATAATAGTTCCACTAAACCAGGTGCCATCATTAATTTCACATTTATACATTCATGAGACGTCCGTCCATATTGTTTTATATA
Organism: Rhysida immarginata; assembly: GCA_023313115.1. Taxonomy (NCBI): domain Eukaryota; kingdom Metazoa; phylum Arthropoda; class Chilopoda; order Scolopendromorpha; family Scolopendridae; genus Rhysida; species Rhysida immarginata. The sequence continues at coordinate 577,524 of JAHWFO010030970.1, read as the reverse complement.
TTTCATGTTATAAATTAGCATTGGAATGACCAAAGAACAATAGTGGTTCCACTAAACTAGGTACTTTTAGACAGTTTTGATTATCATTAAGTTGACGTTATATATATTTATGATAGGTCACTCAAAGTTATATGATATATAACATGTTATGTCTGAGAATTCAAATTTCCAATGAACCATAAAGGTTCCTCTAAAGTGCCTTTAATACAATTACGAGTACCATACTTTCATGAGACGTCACTCCAAATTGTATTATATACAGGGTGTGGCAGCGTTCCTGGGGTAGTATTAATAGCACTCCAGTAAGAAATATAAATGTTTTTTATTTATTGCTCTTTATGTCAATTAGTAGTTGCAAGTATGCCATTTGTTATTTTGTAAGTCAATATTTGATTGAGTTAATAATGTTTAAATATGAGTCCTTTCAAATGATGTACCCGCTTCACAAAATATTAATGCACGTGGCGTTAGAATAATGAATATTGGAATAAACGTTCAATGTGGATATCGACCAACTGTGGTTTTAACAAGACGGAGCGATTTCGCATACAGCCAGAATTTACATAACTTTCTTACATAACTTTCTTGCCAGTATTTACATAGCGAGAAATTAGTTCCAGGGAAAGTAATTTCTCGCTATGGTTACATCTCCTTGCTGCCTCGTGCACATGATCTTTCATGTGCAGACTTTTTTTTTGGGGCTACCTCAAGCGAGAAGTTTTCCAAACAAGTTGTGCCACCATTCCTAAGTTGACGGATCGCATCAGAACCTCCCTGAGCAATGTCCTAGGGAATACAATACGCCGAGTTATGGTAAGCTTCCAACGCTGGCTAGATGAATGTGTTGTGCAGCGTGGGCATCATTTGACAGGAGTCATATTTAAAAAGTAATCCATGCAATGGTCAATAGTTACACACATGTAAATGCCTTACCTTTTCTATCAACTAACATAAGAGATAATAAATGAATTACATTTACATCTTATTAGTGTGCTTTTAATATTTATTATGAACGCTGCCTCACCCTGTATGACATGCAATATCTTAGCATTGAAAGTTCCAATGACCAATAATGGTTCTACTAAACCAGGTACCTTTATTACAATTATGACTATCGTGAATTTCACGTTATATACATTCATGAGTATTCACTCTAAATTTTTTCATGTATAAAATGCTATCTTAGCATAGAAAGCTGCAATGAAAACAATTTCGACTGCCATTAATTCCACGTTATATTCAGTCATCAGACTTTATTAATGTTGTTTGATATAAAACATGCCATATTTTAGCATTGATAGTTCCAGTGAACCATAATAGTTCCATAAACCAGGTGCAGTTATCACAATTTCGAGTATCATTAATTTAACATTCTTACATTCATGAGACGTTGCTCCATATTGTTTGATATATTACATGCTTTGCATTAAAAAGACCAGTAAACCATAGTTGTTCCACTAAACCAGGTGCTTTAAAACAGTTTTGATTGCCATTAAGTTGACGTCATGATAGGTCACTCCGAATTATATGATATCTAACATGTCATATCTGAGAATTCAAATTTCCAGTTAACCATAATGGTTCCTCTAAACCAAGTGCCTTTAATACAATTACGACTACCATAATTTCACGTTTTATTCATTCATGAGACGTCACTCCAAATTGTTTTATATACAGGGTGCGGCAGCGTTCATAACGTAATTTTATTAGCACACCAGTAGGAAGTAAATGCTTTTTGTTTATTGCTTTTTATGTCAAATAGTAGTTGCAAGTATGCCATTCAGTAATTTGTAAGTCAATATTTGATTGGCTTATATAATGTTTGAATTGGGTTATATAAAACATTCATGCAAGTGGCGTTGGAATAATGATTATTGGAATAAATATTGAATGTGGATATCGACCAATTGTGATATCAACAAAACGGAGCGCTCTTGCGTACAGCCAGAATTTGCATAGCTTTCTTGCGACAGACCTTTCCAGGGAGAGTAATTTCTCGTTATGGTGACATCTCCTGGCTGCCTCGATCACCTGATCTTTCATGTGCAGACTATTCCTTTGGGACTACCTCAAACAAGAGGTTTTCAGAACACGTTGTGCTACCATTCCTAAGTTGACGCATAGCATCAGAACTGCCCTGGGCAAAGTTCCAGGGAATACGTTACGCAAAATAATGGAAAAATTCCAACGCTTTCTAGATGAATGTGCTGTGCAGAAGGGGCATCGTTTGACAGGAGTTATTAAAAAAGTAATCCACGCTATGGACAATGGTTACACATTTGTAAATGGCATACATTTAACTACTAACTAACATAGGAGATAGTAAATAAATTACATTTACATCCTAATGGTGTGCTTTTGATGTCTACTATGAACGCTGCTTCACCCTGTATAATATGAAATATCTTAGCATTGAAAGTTCCAATGAACCACAATGGTTCCAGTAGACGATGTGCGTTTACTACAATTATGACTATCATGAATTTCACGTTATATACATTCACGAGACTTTACTCCAAATTGATTGATATATAACATGCAACACTTTTGAATTTAAAGTACCAGAGAACCATACTAGATCCACTAAACCATGTGTATTAAAAACAATTTCGATTACCATTTACTTCGCGTTATATTCATTCTTATGAGACTTTACTCCATGTTGTTTGATATATAACATGCAATATCTTAGCAATCAAAGTTCCAAGGAACCGAAATTGTTCCACTAAACCAGGTGTATTTAAACAATTTTGACTACCATTAATTTCACATTATAGTCATTCATGAGACGTTACTCCATGTTGTTCGGTATATAACATGCCATTTCTTAGCATTAAATATTCCAATGAACCACATTAATTACACAAAACCAGGTGCCTTTAAACAAATTTGACTATCATTATATTACAATATTGTAACGCCCCCCCCTCTAGGTAAACTAAATAAGCAGGCTGAGGCGTACCAAAAATTCAGGTAAGGCAGCTAATAAATAAGTACTACCGATAAATTAAGAGAAAGTTACCTCCACAAAAGGTTTAAATACCAAACAAAAATACTCGTTACCCAATCCCAAAAGAAAAATAAAAATTCTAAGTTAGAAGTACAAAAAAGGCAAGTAAATACGTTTAGCCCCTGTCAGGCAAAAAATTTTTTATTCACAAACAATCTCCAGAAAAAAAAATATAAAATAAATAACTATAAAGTTATCTGGTAAAGCTCCTAACAATTTCTTCTTATGCTTTTCTCACATTGCAGATAACGTCTCTTGAATCAACTGTTGACAAGGGTAAGGTAAAAAAATAATAATAAATAACAAAATACAATTGATAAGAAAGATAAAACAAAAAAAACAGGTTATAACGCACAATGCTAACCTCTTAGAGAGGCATACGGACTTGGCTCAGCATAAAATAAAGCAAAATAGGTTTACTCACGAACGGCTAAATCTGCTTTACCGTTATTGATACTCGTAGATAAATAAGTCGCCAGAATTTATTTTTTTTACTTATATCCTTTTTTTTCTTTTTCTTGTACTGGCCAGTTAATTCCATACACAAGTCTGACCTTAAAAGATACTAGGATGAACACTGAGCACAAATCCGATATGCCGCTCAAAGACCATGTTGACGTTGAATCAAGTTCCATGGATTTCTTCAACGTGGAAGATAGAGTCATTTCTTCTGACTACATCATGGTGGGTCGTTTGACAATATTCTTAATCGCATTCGATCATGGAAGAAAGCGCAGGGGTGGTAAATCTTTTGTTGAAAGTTAAGTTGAATGCTACATACGAAGGCGTCGTGTAGACCTTCTGTCTGGGAGGTCTACTGTAATCCTGAAGGGAAATAGGAAAAGTTACATAAAACACACGAAGCTACTCAAAAATACTAATCAGAGTCCTCGTGGAGCACGGGGTTGTCACTGAAACAAATCCAACTAAGTCCACTGCATATAATTCTGTGTCCACAATCAGGCGTTAGGGTCGGAGCACTTCTGTGGAGATGGTCGGAGGGGAACCACCTTCTCCGGGTTGGACTAGGTCACTCCCATCTAGTCAAAAGTTCCTTACCAACTCGGTTTTGACAACAATGCTAACGCTTATCACGCAAAACGAGCCATGCTTCACGTTCTATCACGTACGGCGTTCATCAAAGTAACGCCTTATCGGTCACTAGAGAAACAGTTATAGAAAAAAATAATCAAACAATAAAGAAAGGCACGTGTATCGTGACCAGTTTCGAAAAATAAATAAATAACTAAATAAATATAACCAGTTTAGGCTTTAATACTAAAATATCAAAAAAATACAGATAAAGCCAAAAAAAAACAACTTAAAAAAGTGACACAAAATTTAATTACGTGGAGAGAAAAAAAATTAAAAAAAGAACCTGAGCAAAGAATTTAAATTAGGTTTCTCTCCTTCTAGACTTCATCAAAATTAAGGACAAAAATTCTAAATAAACAGTATCTTATACTGAAGGCCATTTTTTTTAAACAAAAGGAACCACCCCCGACAAACTATTAAAGCTGGGGCTAGAATCTTTTTAAAAAAACTTGGGACGTTACAATATATACATGTACATTCATGAATCGCCACTCTATGTTGTTTAATATATAACATGCAATATCTTAGCATTCAAAGTTTCTATAAACCATAATGGTTCCATTAAATCAGGCGCCTTTAAAACAATTTCGTCTATCATTATATTACATTATATAAATTCATGAGACGTCAGGTGTATATAATATATAGATGGTATGCATGATGACGTCACACATCAAAGAAACTTGTTTTGCCGCCATGTTTGAGACCAAGTTGAGACCCTCGAGCATAGAAATAGAAGGAATACGCTCGAAGATTGAGATCAAACAAATGAAAAATTAAAAAAAAATAATCAGCCTACCTTTTTACTTTAAAAAGTCAATAGCAAAGTAAAAAATAATTTTTCGTGCCTCTCATTAAAATAGGAATTCATAAAGTTAAAAAAAGGTAAAAGTATGTCGGAGCGTAATTTTTTCATTTAAATTTTAATATTAAAGGTCCACTGATTTTTTTTAATTTGATGAATTCCTATTTTATGAGAGGTATTAAAAATAATTTTTAACTTTTCATTGAACTTTATAAAATGTATGCTTATTTTTTTATTATTTTTTCATTTTTTTTATTTTCTTTTTAGTCATGGATTTCCAATTAATTTTAACCCATGCTTTTGCTACAACTATGTAAAAAATGAAGAAAACCTAATGCTACAGGTAACCCATTCCTTACCCCCAGCATGAAAAATCAAATAAAAACACCTTCAACCCTTTCTAAGAATTCAAATTTTGAAAAATTTTATCTTCTCACTGAAAATGAATCAATGTGCTATATTTAAATGAATAATTTTTTACTAATTATTTTTGAAACAATAAATTTTTTTATCCATCTCAGAAAGCCCTAAAAATTTAAAAACTAAAAATAACGTAAGAGCATATGAAAGATATGCAAAAATAATAATAATTAAATAATTCTGAAACAAAATTTGAAAATTTAAAATAATAAAATTAAGAAAAGAAAAACAAAATTAAAAAAAATAAATCGAATGATTACAGTAGAAGGAGAAGATAAAAGTTTACAATTAAAATAAGTCTTTTTAAAAAATTTAAAAAGTAGCAAAAAAAAGATCATATATTAAAAAAATCTGTTAACTGAGCCTCTACTGTGTTTCTATAAAAAATTGGTTTTGTATGTACCCTCTCTGCATGTTAAATTAACCAAAAACACAACCGCAGTATAAGAAATAAATGAGTGGTCTCAACTATGGCGGATGGGCGGAGTTTTGCGCAAAGCACGTCATGCGTGACGTCACATGCATACCATCTATAAACATTTTAGCATTGATAGTCTCAATGGACCATTCTAGTTCTACTAAACCAGGTTTATCTAAAACAATTTTGACTACCATTAATTTCACATTATATTCATTCCCGACAGGTTTATCCAGGTTGCTTGATATATAGCATGCCATATTTTAGCATTAATAGTTTCAAAGAACCATAATTTGACATTTATACATTCACGAGACGTGTCTCCAAATTGGATGATATATAACAAGTCATATCTGAGAATTCAAATTACCTGTGAACCATACAGGCTCCATTAAAACAGGTGCCTTTAAAACAACTTCGCGTATCATTGATTTTACGTTATATTCATTCATGAATCGCCACTACATATTGTTTGATATATAACATGCTATATTTTAGCATTCAAAGTCCCAATGAACCATAATGGTTCCACTAAATCAGGTGCATTTAAAACAATTTTGATTATCATTTAGTGACGTTATATACATTAATGATAGAGTCAGTCTAAGTGGTTTGATATAAAACATGCCATATTTTAGCGTTGATAGTCCAATGATTCATAATAGTTCCACTAAACGAGGTGCCATTAACACAATTTCGTGTATCAAGTATTTGACATTTATACATTCTTGAGACGTGATGCAATATTCTTTGATATAAGACATGCCATATCTTAGCATTCAAAGTTCAAATGAAACCTAATAGTTGCACTAAATCAGGCGCCTTTAAAACAATTTCGTCTATCACTATTTTACATTATATACATTCATGAGACGTCAGTCTAAGTTGATGGATATATAACATGCCATATTTTAGCATTGATAGTTCCAATGAACTTTAACAGTTCCACTAAACCATGTGCCATTATTACAATTTCGAATATCATTAATTTGACGTTTATGCATTCATGAGACCTAACTCCAAGTTGTATCTTATAGTACATGTCATATACCAGAACTCAGATTTCCAATGAACCATACAGGCCCTACTAAAACAGGTGCCTCTACAGCAACTTCGCGTATAATCGGGTTTTACATTATATACATTCATGAATCGCCCCCCGATGTTGTTTGATATATAACATGCCATATCTTAGCATTCAAAGTTTAAATGGAACCTAATAGTTGCAGTAAATCAGGCACCTTTAAAACAATTTCGTCTATCATTATTTTACATTATATACTTTCATGAGACGTCAGTCTTAGCTGTTTGATATATAACATGCCATATTTTAGCATAGATTGTTCTAATGAATCATAATAGTTCCACTTAACCCAAGTGAGATTATTACAATTTCGTGTATCAATAATTTGACATTTTTACATTCATGAGACGTGACTCCATATTTGTTGATATGAAACATGCCATATCTTAGCATTTAAGTTCCAATGGACTATAATGGTTCCACTAAACTTTAACAATTTCGATTATCTTTAAGTTGGCGTTATATACATTCATGAGACGTCACTCCAAATTGATTGATATATTGCATGGTATAACTGAGCAGTTCAAAGACCAAAGAACTTTAGTAAACTTTGTGTATTTAAAACAATTTCGACTACCAATAATTTTATCTTATATTCATTAACAAGACTTTACTCCATATTCTTTGGTATATAACATGCCATTTCTTTGCATTGAATATTCTAATGAACCAAATTGGTTCCACTTAACCAGGTGCTTTTAAACAGTTTCGATTATCATTAAGTTCACGTTATATACATTCATGTTACGTCACTCCAAATTATATGATATATAACATGTCATATCTGAGAATTCAAATTTCCAATGAACCATAATGGTTCCACTAAACCAGGTGCCTTGAAGACAGTATGGAATATCATTATATTTACGTTAAATACATTCATGAGACCTCACTCTCAATTGTATGTTATATAACATGCCATGACTTAGCATTGAAAGCACCAAAGAACCATAGTAGTTCCACTAAACCAGGTGTATTTAAATCAACTTTGACTACCAATAATTTCACAATATATTTTTTCTTCGTGTTGTTTGATATATAACATGCTATTATTTACCATTGAATGTTCCAATGAACCATATGGTTTTGGTTCCACTAAACTAGGTGCATTTAAACAATTTTTACTATCAGTATTTTACATTATATGCAGTCATGAGACGTCAGTCTAAGTTGTTTGATATATATATAACATATCATATTTTAGAATTCATATATGCAATGAACCATACTGGCTCCATTAAAGCAGGCGCCTTTTAAGCAATTTCGCGTATCATTGATTTTAGTTTAAATTTATTCATGAGTCGTCACTGCAAATTGTTTGATATATAACATGCAATATCTAACCATTGAGAGTTCCAATGAACCATGTTGTTTTTTTACTAAGTCAGGTGTTTTTAAAACGATTTCGAGTTTCATTATTTTACATTATATACATTCCTGAGACGTCGGTCTAAGTGTTTTGATATGTAATGTAACGTCCTGTTTTATTTGTAGTACGTGTGTGGTGTTCGTATAGTAAATGTTGTAATTGTTTGTTATTGTAAAAATGGGTCGTTGTAGGGAATGATTATTAATTGTTTTAGTACGTCGCTTTCGTGTGTGTGTTTGTCGATTGTTGGGAGAGGGATTGTTGTTGTCGCTGTTCGTGGAAAGAAAGCTTTTTTTTTTTGGTTGTTGTAAGAAGAAGATATTTTTTTAAAATATTATTATAAAATTTTTTTAAGACCGAGGCGAGAGGAAAGAATGTGCTAAGCTTCAACGGAAAAATAGCTGAACATAACTTTCATACACCCCGACGGTTATCAAATTGGCTTAGAACAAAAGTGATAATGATGTTTTGAATTATTTACCACGCCGGAATACTGTCGTTCGTGGCTCAGCGTCGAGAGCAGTTTCGAACATGATGCCCAACCATATTGGAAGGAATTATGACCTATACTAGAAAGATGAACGTTAAGTATTAGGTGATAAGACATGTTAAGTATGGTTGAAATAATTTTTATATGCAATATAAATCTTTTCATGCCCGTATAACGAAGTCTACCCGATGCCTGCGTAAGATCCAGAGCGAATGGAACACATTCGTAGGAGCAGTCCGATGATAAAGTTCGTCATAACCTCCACCGATCAACGTGTACCCGAGGAGAGGATGAGATACAGTGTTTGAGTGTTATGGCTCCGACTGAAAACTGATCCGGTGAGATTGTTCTAAATTATCCCTTTCAAACGATGATAGTCATATCAAGGAACCATTCGAGAAGCAACAGTGAATAACTGTTTGTTAAGATCTAAAATGCTTCAGTAAAGCGCACGTATACTCCTGCCTTAATAAATTTAGGTGTAATAAGACTCTTGTATCAAGGACTGGTAAAGCATGTTAATGATGATAATAAGACGTATGATCAGATGCAGTAATGCTTATGTTTCACATGAGTAAATTGATTAAGTCATTAGTTAAGTTGAGTAGGTCTATTTGGAATAACAAATGATAACACTCAGAAGGCCGCTCATCCATTCAGTGGCGCCAAGAGGGGTTTCAGTCCCTCCCCCCTTATTGTACGCATAAAAGGCGGGACGTAGCGCGCTCTAGCGCAGAGTGATAGGAATATTTGTCCGGGCTATTGGATGGATGATGTCACATGACTTGTTATCGTTTGCCTTGCTTTCAGGTGTAATGATTTAACAATACAGTGTCTCGATCAATTACTTATACACCTAGGGTGAGAATGTGGAAGGTTTAAGGATATTATGTCAATATTATTGATGCATGTGGTTTAGTGCATGAGAAGGACGTCCCCATATAACCTCTCCTTAGGTTAATAAAATAGGAGTTAAGAATTGCCTGCGGCACTTATATTGCATTAATAAATAATGAATAAAAGGGTTATGTTATTTACAGGATTGGTGGTGGTTTCATTTCAATAAATATCGGTCCCGAACCCTTGCGTCCTCCTACCCCTGGGTAATAAAAGGTTATCACCCCCCCTTAGTATATGTTTAGCGGGATAGGGGGCGCTACAGTAACATGCCATGTCTTAGCATTTAAATTTCCAAAGAACCATCATAGTTCTACTAAACCAGGTGCCTTTATTACAATTTCGACTATAATAAATGTTAACTTATATACATTAATGACACATGATTTCAAGTTCATAGATATAAAACATGCAAAATCTAACCACTGAAAGTTCCAATGAACCATAACGGTTCCGCTAAACCAGGTGGCTTTAAAACATTATCGACTATCATTATATTTACGTTAAATACATTCTTGAGACGTCCCTCCAAATTGTTTGATTTATAACATACAGTGAAAGCAAGAATGAACCATAATAGTTTTACTAAAGCAGGTACGTTATTACAATTTTGACAATCATTAATGCAAGTTATATATTTTCACGATACTTCTCTCTAAATTGTTTGAAATATAACATACTATATCTTGGCATTAAAACTTTCAATGAACCATAATAGCTCCACTAAACCTGGTGTATTGAAAACAATTACGACTATCATTAATTTCACGTTATATTCATTCATAAAACTTGATTGTTATATTGATTGTTATATAACATGCTATATTTCTGCATTGAAAGTACTAAAAGAAACACAGTGGACCCTCTAAACTATGTGTATTTCATACAATTGCGACTACCATCAATTTCACTTTATATTTAAACATGACATTTTACTCCACATTGTTTGATATATAACATGCCATTCCTTAGCATTGAATATTTCAATGTACCATATTGATTCGAAGAAAGCAGGTGCGTTTACAGATTTTCGACTATCGTTATTTTACATTATATTCACTCATGAGACGTCAGTCTAAAGTGTTTGATATATAACAAATCATATCTCAGAATTCAAGTATCCAATGAACCATACAGGCTCCACTAAACCAGGTGCCTTTAAAGCATTTTCGCGTATCATTAATTTTACCTAATATAAATTCATGAATCGTCACTCGAAGTTGCTTCATATATAACATGCCATATATTGGCATAGAAAGTTCCAAAGAACCTTATTGTTTCCATTAAACCAGGTGCCGTTATATAATTTTGACACAAATTATATTACATTAGATACATTCATGAAACGTCAGTCTGATTGCCTTTAAGGCAATTTCGCGTATCTTTAATTTTAGTTTAAATTCATTCATGAGTCGTCACTGCAAAATATTTGATATATAACATGCAATATCTAACCATTGAGAGTTCCAATGAACCATATTGGTTTTTACTAAGTCAGGTGTTTTTAAAAAGATTTCGAGTTTCAGTATTTTACATTATATTCATTCCTGAGACGTCGGTCAAAGTTGTTTGATATATTACATGCTATAATTTAATATTGATAGTTCCAGCGAACCATAACTGCTCCAATAAACAGGTTCCTTTAAATCAATTTCGAGTAGCAATAATTTTACGTTATCATTCATGAGTCGTTCCTCCAAATTGTTTTATATATAACATGCCATATCTTAGCATTGAAAGTTCCAATGAACCTTAATGGTTTCACTAAACCAGGTGTATTTAAAACAACTTTTACTGCCAATAATTTACATCATAATAACGTGGAATACGTTTTAGTTTCGAGACTAGGATGCCATGTTCAGATCGTGAATGTCCGAAAAGTGTTGATCACGAAAACTATTAATGATAGAAGTATGATCGATATCGCTATGGAAAGAGTATAGAACAGAGCATGTTTTATACCATCAATGATTTCGTGATGACTTCATTGGCTGATGCAATAGCAGTGTTAATTTGAGTCAGAAAATCTGGCAGGCATTAAATAAGTAGGCCTATAGCTCCGGCTTCCTTTATGCTGCCACTACGTTTGAGGTGCCCTTATCCGCGTAAAAAAACGTCTTAACATTTAAACGTCAATAAAAAATATTGTCAAAAATATCGGTCTTAGAAGTGTGGAAATTTCGCAAAACATCACAGAATTTCTAAATGTATGCCTGATAAACACGATAAAAATTATAGAAACCATCACAGGAATATAGACCGATAGATAGGAAATCCAAAAAGACCCAGAGTTCATATGTTGAGCGTCAGTGGACTCAACATGACAGCCTCAAAGTTTAAGCGCGGCGCCGCCAAGATGAACTATAACTCGATATGAATGCACAAATAACTGAAAGTTCGAAGCAATAACTTATCTGATGATATAAACTTTTTTACATGGAGTGGCAGTCCATAACGAGCGATAACCGTCAACATTAACACCATCTTCATCAAATATGATTTAGGTAAGGAGCGACATACATGCGAAAATTTGGGAGACTGAGTTCATATTTAGTTATATATTCATTAATAATGAATTTGGATATTCATGTAATGTTCATAATAGATTTTAGTTTGAGAAGGACTTGAAGCACACTCATAACAGTAGTGTAATATGTTTGCTCTATCAGTTTCATCAGTCCAATGACAATTTTTTCATGCGGAGCATTCATGGTGGAATAAATTTAAAACTATTAGACACGCTGCAGATGTGTATCTAACACGCGGAATGTAGTAACATTTGCGTCAACAAATTGATGAGCCACATTTTTAGACTACTCGCCAACATTTCGAAAGTTTTGCCACAACAGATAAACAAAGCTAAGAAGAGACATGCAGTGAAAGACAAAAAAGATTTAGATGAAAAATCAACAGGCTAAATCTATAAATCAAAAATATGATGAGAGACAGGCATCCTAAGTTTACCTCATTTTATGCAATGGCATACACCGATAATGAATATAAGAATGATGAATTCATGAACTGTACCATGCGAACAAGGTGAACATTTTTGCCAGAAGGAAAGAATGAGAAAGTAACAGATATAGTTGCATTGATGGAAGAACTTAGAGAACTGTGCAAGAAAGACGACGAAATTGCTCACAACTTGCAAAGAGAACAAAATGAAAGATGGGTACATGCAAAGTGTTGTTGGCGAGGCGGGTTATGAGAACAAGAATGAATTCGAATACGAGACTAGCAATTCTAAGAATATATAACAATGTGATGTCCAAACAGAGATAGCGAATAATGTGAACACAGAAAGTTGATCTTAGAAATTATATCCAGAATATGCACACGCGATAGCGAATGCATACATGTGTACTTGGCCCGTACTGCTGGCACTGGCAAAATATTTACGATACAACTTAGTCATGGAAACAATAAACCTTAAGTTTATTCGGAAACACTCTGTACTGTTTAGAATCTGTATATTCTCTATTAGGAATCAATGGATTGACTCCTAAATTATCATCGCTACTCCTTTCTATGAAATGTGTAATAATTGATGAGATAAATATGGTCAGTTCAGACAAGTAATGATAAGTATGGCCATGGTAATGAAATATTCTCAGCTAGACTGACCAAGAACGACAATGGTGAAAGATTGCTTCCTCAGGACAAAGCACTTAATTTAGAGAAGATTTAAAAGTTAACATTGGTGCATGGAAAATTTTCCCGATGTAGCTAGGCAGTTTCATCGCAACAACAGCGTTGTTGCTCCCAACAAGAATTGTATCATGTGTTTTTATGCCAGTAATAAAATTAATGGTTATGGCCGCAGAAGTTTAGTAGATCCAGCAAGAACAAACTACACAAGATGGGTATTGTCTAATTAGGAGGCTTGCAATATCCTAAATGCTTGCCTATTGACTCATCGTACTGTTGACAGTGAATATCGATGTGCACGATGGGTTTATAAATTGTGGGATCAGCGTACTCACAAGGGACGGTAAAAGAGGAAGCTAATTGTGTAGGAAACAGTGACGAGGTCCTTGGATAAGCTGACAAATATCAGTGGCAGATATCAAGTTTACGAGTTATAGTCATTTATTGTACCCATTAAAAGTCTATAGAGCAAATCCGAAAATGTTCGAAATCATTTATCTTACGTTGTTTATTGACCCTGTCCTCACTGACAACATGTGAAAGAGATGACAGTAGTAGGTTATGGTTTAGAGTTCGCAAAGAAAGAAACGAGTAAACAACATCTTCAACATTAGGAGAATTAATGCATCTGTCGTTTAAGATTATAGTTCTCAAATCAAGAAATGGGCACGAATCAAATGAAAGCCACCTTTGATTTCCAAGTTCGACGACAACATAAATGATGCTTTGAAATAGACAGAGATCACTAAACTTACAGCGAAGATCTATGTAGCTGGCACGATCTAATGTAAACGTGAACAGTTCCCATTGGTGACAACCGCTTAGATCACGCCACTTAAATCCCAAGTTCCGAAATTTGATCGTATCTTTTTTGATTATGACATATCAGAATAAATCAACAGTTAATGTTATGATTAAAAAGTGTAACCAGTATAGATGGATAATATTTAACTAACTCAAAAGACTACGGTAACTGCTATCTCACTCCAGATAATCAAGCACCTCCGATGAAAAAGTTCAGAAACGAATACGTGAGATTGGAATCAAACGTATGGCAACATCAATTCCTTGTGGCAGGGTTCATTGTCTTGCTGAAACACACCATCACATTAGGGGAACATCGTGAGCATGTACGGGTGCACCTGGTCCATTACAATTGATAGATAGTCACAGATCTTCAAATTGCCTTCTAGACGAATCAGTGTACCTAAGTGCTCCCAACAGAAGATCCCCACACATGCACACAAGCTCTAACTGCCTGTTCCCGGCCCAGAATAGTCACCTGCAATCTCTTTTCATGGCGTTCACGACGCACTCGCCATCGCTCGTCAATCTTATGGAGCAAAAACTTTGACTCGTCAGAGAAGGCGATCTTAGCCAACGCCTCCTAAAGATAAAGCCTGAGCGCGAAAACGTGATACATTTTTACAACATCATCCGAAGATACGTTTATTCGCACTTCTACCAATAATAAGCCCGGAGATGCGATTAAGCTTACTTCGGATGATGATTTAACAATACCTGACATTTTCGCGCTCAGAATTTATCTTTAGAAGGCGTTGCTATAGCCCACTTGTCTGTGGTGCAATGGTGGTGCTCACATGCAAAGTCTAGACGTCGTTGACGATGACCTCTGGTCAACGTTTGTGCAGCAACCATTCGTCGACTGTTCAGGCTCATCTGTAGCAGGGTGCGTTCAATTGTAATATCGTATACACGTCTATTGGCTCCACTGTTGAATCTGGGGGTCAGTTGATGGACTGTGGCTCTCCTGTCACCTTTTACGTGTCCTCGTAGGCGCCGCTCACCCCCGTAGGTCGATGACTCGTGACCCTTTACAGTGATGGCGTTGAGAGGCGATGTCTGTCCTTTTGTCCACTCTACGTACACCTTCACTACAGCGGAACGTAAACAGTTCAGAAATCGCGCCGTTTCGGAGATGGTGCTACTCTTGCTGCGATAGCTTATTATCATCCCTTTTTGGATGTCCGTTAAATCCGGACGTTTACCCATCTTGAGTTTATGCACCTGCCGTACGTAAAGGTTACTAAGCCTCTTATGCAAATTTTGCAATGTGTAATCTTTGTTGGGGCGTACCATGCGTGTGCGTTGAAGGTGATAATTCATTAGTATGACAGCGTAGATGGAATCGAAATGCGGACACAAATAAATTCGTCTGTTTGTATTAGACCCGATGCACTCATCAAACATGGTGTAATAAGTTATATGAAAACATGGGATATTGCGATCTTCAGAAATATTAACTCGTAAACCGAATACGAACATACACTGATAGACTGTTCTAACTATAAATGACTGATTGACGCTGATATCGGTAATATTTGTGTGGTTAAAGTTTGATGAGATTTATACTAGGCATTGTTTAAAATCATCCTAATATTCGATATCTGATACGGCAATGTTGTTGTTCAGTACGATGTTGAAATATTCACCAGCAACTACACAGCAACACGTAGAGGTAGATACTGATGAGCAAATTATGATATTTGGAGACTTCAATGTAGATGCATTATTAAACTTACAGCTCTTGGCTTTGTGAAGAAATGTTTTAATTTAGATTACATGATCATCCAATCACGTACTAAATTGGGTGGCATTACTACAGATTTGATATTGATTCTAGACTGTTGACATTTGCATCATATTTCTCTTATCAGAAACCATTGATTTGTAAGTTATAATTAAGGTTTGGTTAAGAATAACGAGTCTGGTTATATTTGCAAGTACCTTGAACATTTTATGTCAGAAATTAAAATTTTTAAATTGTGTTGTAAAAATCGATTTGTTTATTCGCCATGTAACCACAAGACATATTCTACGACTTAACTAGCGGCCGTGTCTCAACACAGCCCCGTGCAAATTTTTAAAGGTGATACCGATCTTCTTTTGCGCATTGGATTACAATCGTCAAGAAGTTTAAGATGAACAGCCCTCTCACTCTGTTGTGACTGATGTTTACCGTACTGAGATCGTTATTATTTACCCTGCAATTAAATTCTCCTCTATTTTAATAATGATAATATAGAAAAATAAAAAGAGATATTTTTTAACTGAAATTATTAACCCAGATTTGGGCTTTCTGCCTCTTCGGGGCAGATTCTGGATTAATAATCCTTAATATCTTTTATATTTTGACGTTACCTCGGCTGTCAGGATTCAATTTAATTTAATTTATTATTTAGACTCCTCAAACAAGTTATAATAATTTAAAAATAACAAACTAACTCAAAAAAATCAAAATTATTTAAATTATTTTAATTTAATCAAAATTATTTAATACTAATTACTTAATAACAATATAATGAGAATTTGCGACGTCAAAATAAGACTTAAAATGAACAATGGTAAGATTTTAATTGAATATAATAAATAGACGGCAGCTTTTTCGCGTACTATATACAGCAATTGCATCTAAATTTTTCTTTCGCACGCCTTAAGTAACTTCTTTCGCACGATGTGCACCGTCGTTTCACACTTCGTTTGTTTCATGCATTTACCATTCACACGACGCATCTGTATCTCTTTCATCTGTGGTAGAACTCACATTATAATAATAACACTAATCCGTGTTTAAAAAACACCTTTTTGAGTTTGATGAAGAAGGGGGCATTCTGAATGGAATTTCATCTATAGAGCCTCTACATGGTATGTGGAGTGAGAAAAAATATACAGGGTGTTAATATATAAAGTTCTCGTACTCAGCAGTTTTTCTAAAAAACGGACTATCTAAATTTGGTAAGATTTTCAAGATATCTTAAAGAGGTATGTGCAATGAAAAATATTCAAATACTACGTCTGTAAGTGGCGCTGTTTCAGCCAACATAGACAAAAATATGAAATACATTAGACATAAGTCATTTCAAGATGTGTTCGAAATCCTTTCCACTATTATCTACCACCATTTGAATTCTTAATATAGCGTTTGGAATATGGTTAAATTGCTATAAGAACTAATCTGGTATATTTTTGGGTATGTTGATTGAAATAACGCACCCTGTCGACGAAATAGTGACGGTTTTAATTGCACATTTCACTCTCTCATTTCCTCGTTCAGATTCCGAGAATCCGACCAATTTCGCATAAACAGTTTTTGAGAAAAACTGCTCAGAAAACGAGAACTTTAATTATATACACTGTGTAGGTAGAAAATTCTCAATAAAATCATTTTATCTCAAACTTTAGCAGAACTTGGTGTATCCAGAAATGTTTAAATGCTCCTCTGAACGTCATCTGTTCAAAGAATAACCGAACTATTTTAATTATGCGGCAACAGATCGTTGTAGTAATAGTGGTTGGCAATACTACATATGTCATTCCTTCCACTTAGTGGAGTAATTAGATTTTTCACACTGTTAGGTAAAATGGAAGAGATCAATTTATCGCGTTTCAGTAAGTGAAGATAGGTAGGAAAATTTTTTTAAATGCCCTCATTATCTAACGAGTGTTGCGAGCAGGCATAAAGGATATTCTATCTCGATGACGTAGCAACTGAGTGCAATAAAATGAAATCTTCCATTTTACCTAACAATGTAAAAATTCTACAACTTTTTCATGTTGTTTACTTTCCGAGTTATTGCCATTTGAGTGCGGCTTCAATTACTAGAAAAACAAACAGGATTTAAACTATATACATAGTATTAAGAGGTGTCGATTTTTTATATTCTGCTTTTTTATTCTTTCCTTATGTACTACTCTAAATATCCATTTTGCCCCATATCTTGATCCCTTTAAGGAATTTAAATTTGCTTAAACTCAGTGTTCCGCTGCCTACCTAAAACAAGTAATACATAAAAGAATTATCCTTGTCTCATTCTGGGCATGTTACAAAATATCAAGCATGGAAATCACAATTATTAAATTCTAATTTGTCATAGCTTTACAAGAGAACGTGTGATATAGTGACGAAATTCAGCAGGTAGACGGTAAAATTTATGCTCAAGTGATCGTTTATCTTGCAATTTTAATCTTTACCTGTTTGGAAATCATCAAGTACATTAACAAAAGTGATATTTCTGGTCATTATTGCAAATTCAGTCTGGGGTTATATAATTCTCTTGATGTAATAATTATTTTTTTCCTATATAAGTATAGATTTCAAGATACGAGGCATGTTTTTTCAGTAAGTACCGTTTTGCGATTCCGCCGCCGCAGCGCTACGGTCGGTGTTACGCGCATGCGCGCTGGTTAACTACATCTCTTGTCTACGCACTGACGCCATTACAGTCTGATTCTTCATTGTATACGTTGTTTACTGAGTGTTTAAGATGCCTCCGGCAATCGTGAGTCCCGTCGATTGTGAAGTACGGGCTGTTATACGATTTCTTAGTGCTAAAGGCGTAAAACCGATCGATATTCATCGTGAGATCTGTGAAGTGTACGGACAAAACATTATGAGTGATAGAATCGTAAGGAAATGGGTGAGAGCATTTAAAGATGGCCGCACAAATGTGCATGATGAAGAACGGAGTGGGCGTCCTTCGGTCGTTACTGAAGATTTGGTGCAGAAAGTGGACGAAAAGGTGAGAGAAAACAGACGCTTTACAATTTCATCATTGTGCGACTGCTTTCCTCAATATTCTGGTAGTGTTTTGTATCGCATTATGACCGAGAACTTCAATTACCGGAAATTGTGTTCACGTTGGGTTCCAAAAATGTTGACGGATTTGCACAAAACCCAACGTTTAGGCAGTGCATTGACTTTCCTTGAGCATTACCACAATGAAGGTGAAGATATTTTAGACCAAATTGTTACTGGTGACGAAACATGGGTGGCCTACGTCACACCAGAATCGAAACAACAATCCATGGAATGGCGACATTCATCATCACCCAAAAAAGTGAAGTTTAAGCAAACAATTTCTGCCCGGAAAATCATGTGCACAGTTTTTTAGGACAGAAAAGGAGTATTGCTAGTGGAGTTTCTGCCTCGTAATGAGACAATCAATGCAGCATCTTATTGTGAGACATTGACCAATCTGCGTCGTGCAATCCAGAACAAAAGACGTGGCAAGTTGAGTAAGGGTGTCGTTTTGCTGCATGACAATGCCCGTCCACATGTGGCTAATCGGACCAAAGATCTCATCAAATCTTTTAAATGGGAAACTCTAGATCACCCTCCATACAGCCCTGATCTGGCGCCCAGCGACTACCATTTGTTTCTGCACTTGAAGAAACACCTGGGTGGTCAGCGTCTTCAAGACGATAACGAAGTCAAACCATTTGTGTTACAGTGGTTAACAAGTCAGGCAGCAGAATTTTATGAGGAGGGTATTCAAAAACTGGTGCCACGTTATGACAAGTGCCTCAATATTCACGGAATTTATGTAGAAAAGTAGATTAAGGTACAGGCTTTCATGTAAAAATAAAATTATTGCGATATCTTTGCACGTCTTTTTTTAATTCCAAAACGGTACTTACTTAAAAAACATGCCTAGTACTTTAAATTTTTAATATTTAGATATTTTTACTTATTTGATTAATTTCATGTACATTTTAGTTTATGTCCTATGGTACCACCAATCTTTTGGGGCTGCACAACTTGCCTTAGAAGAATTGAAATGTTCTAGTAGTTTGGCAGGTAAGTTTTTAAATATAGATTTAGGCACTTTCTGCATGATTTGCATCAATTAAAATTATACATGCTTGCTCAAGGTAAGGTTCGTTTATTTCTCAAAAGTAAAATACTTATTGAAAAAGAACATTAAACATGTACAAAAAAGTTAGTGTCTTTATAAGATGCATCTTTCTTAATATCACTTCTCTATCTATATAAAAATGAATGTTGGTATATATGTATGAGATCGACAAAGTCCAACATCGTTTGACCGATCAGCATGCAAGTTGGCACACTTGATCTTCAGACCATGAGGAAGGTTTATATCTACCTCAGATTTCAAAAAAATAATAATTATCGATAATAAATCGATATTCACAATGGTCGCATGGCATATTAATAAGAGATATCTCTTGACTAACAATGCAAAGTATAGTTTCTCCAACACTGGGTACAACACGCAATTTATAAACACTATCACGGACCAAGATATATATCTCATGACCAACAACTAACAATCAAAACTAAAAATAATTAAACATTGAACTATTTTAACTATTATTTCATTCAAAAAATATTTTATATGAGGATTCAGAAAAATACATCGAAAACGTATAAACCTTAAGAATGCCATGTAAAAAATTAAACATTGGAAGATTGACCACTCATGGGCGGCAACTGTCAGTCAGAAGATCTGCTGAAACATTTGAAGAGCGAGAGGCACGCCTAGAAACAAACCGGATCAGAGTGTCTACTTCAAGAACTGCTGAAACATCTGAAACCGAGACACACGACTCCAAAACCTGCGAATGCAAGTTTCTACTTCAAAAGCTGCTGCATTATCCGAAAAGCGAGACACACGGCACGAAACTGAACGCTCACGACAGACTCGATCAAGACGTGAATAGATCTCAAGAAGGCGGCATTTCATTACGATAAATACTGCGATTCCAGCATGCATCGCGATGTTGTCGTTGGTTCAATGAATACATTGTGCATGCATTGTCGCACTTTGAAACATCAGAAAGAGACGCCTGGCATTTGTTGCTCCAATGGCGAAGTCAATTTGTCACCACTGGTTGAGCAATCTTAACAACTTCTAGCGTACGTGGCCGGAACTACTCAAGAGTCTAAACACTTTCTTCAGCATATTCGTATAAACAACTCCTGCCCTCAAATGACATCTTTTGAAGCAACGATTATTGTGAGATGTGATAATTTCATGCCCACATTTAAAGTGCAAGGAGAAGTGTATCATCAGATTGGTTCACTTCTTGCAGTACCCAAGCAAGAACTGCAATTTTGCAATTTTTTTTCATAGACAAAATGAAGAAAGAGATTGCTAGTAGATGACTACTCGAAATGGGTGCATATTAAGGAGGTGGGCGTGGCCTTTTCCAGCCAATCAGCGTGCAGTATTCGCACCACGTGCCCCCCACCACCCTCCTCCCCTCCTTTCTTGACGTCACAGACGTGCAGCCAATCCGCGTGCAGACTGTGAAGCACAGGGCCCGCTACCTCCCTGCCCTGTTTTGGCCTTTTAATTTGGGTGTTGTTTTTTATTTGGGGGGCGTAGGTCTTTTTTTTGGGTGTTGGTCTTTTATTTGGGCGTGGGCCTTTTAATTTGGATGTTGGTTTTTAATTTGGGCGTTGGCTTTTTATTTGGGCGTTGGTCTTTTATTTGGGTGGGGCCTAAGGCTGGAATAAAATTAATTTTATAATCCTCTGATATACCCCTCTGATATACCAGCACTATGGGTGGAAGATAGAGAAGTCCTGATGCTCTCAGCAAAATGCACTTAGGAGGATTCTGTCTTACAAGTGAACACCTGTTGGTTCGCATATATACCCATGAATCGGGCTAGGGGCTTGGTTACTGGCCCCTCAACGGTTACCTAATTCCTAATTCACTATTGTTTCTCGAGTAACCAAATTTTTTCCAAACTCTTTTACAGTTTCTTCTACGACTGCTGTTTCAAATAAATACAGATGTGTTCTTTACATTACTTACTTTAAATTTTGGTCATGGATGATGCATTTTCTAACCCCGCTAATGTGGCCGGTTTTTGTGGTGTGAAAGGTTTAGCTAAACAAACAAATCATTCTGAAAAAGAGACACGTGAATGGTTAAGGGGTGTGAGAGCTTATACGCTACATAAATCCTTGCGTCATCATTACCCACGTAATCGCATGCGTGTATATGCGCCATTTGAACAATTTCAAGTGGACTTGGTTGATCTAACCAGTCTGTCAAAACAGAACGATGGTTATAAATTTCTACTTACCTGCATCGATGTTTTCTCGCGCTATGCGTGGGTCTTCCTCTAAAAACTTCAGAAAGCCTTTCAAAAAATTTTCACACTCAACAGTGTTCCTGTGAAAGTGAACAGCGATAAAGGGAAAGAGTTTTTAAACAAGCATGTTCAAGATTATTTTAAAAACTCAACATCGATTTTTTCACCACAGAATCAGATTTGAAAGCTGTTATGATCGAACGATTCAACCGTACGTTAAAAATGAGGATGTTTAAGTTTTTTACATTTACCAACAAACACAGAAACATTGACGTCTTACCTGACCTCGTGTTAAGCTACAACCACCGCAATCACAGAGCCTTGGGTATGGCACCAGCTGATGTCAATGAACGAAATGCCCCAGCTCTATGTTTGAAACAACAGGGTTATTATACAGCTGCACCACAAACAAATCCGAGGTTGCAAGTCGGCAAATACGAACGTATTTCGAAAGTGAAAAACATATTTGATAAAGGCTATCTTCCAGACTGGACCGAGGAGGTGTTTGAGGTTTCAAAAATCATTTATAGAAAGCCTGTTGTGTATAAAATTAAAGATTACGATGGCAGCGAGATCTCAGGTGTTTTCTACGATCAGGAATTACAAAAGGTGAAAAAACCTGAAGTTTTTAACATTGAACAGATTATTCGTTGGCCCACGAGGCGTGGTGTTCGCGAAACGTTTGTGAAATGGCAAGGTTACATGGCCAGCATGAACAGCTGGGTACGAGAGATAGATCTTTTAAATGCTTGACAAGAGGTGATGCTTGAAATACAACAGCTCATTTTATTACAAGACTGCCGAGGACGCTACGTTTCCAGGGGCGATGGGAGGTTGGTTTATCGGAAACACATTTTCCAGCCCTCTTCAGGAACATTATGACTGTAAAGAACACGTTCGAAATAGGTTTGAAGACTGATCTCATAGATGAACAAATCGATTTCAGCATTGTTTCACCAGTAAGAATTCCGACGCTTCAGTCTTTCATAATCGATATTGATTTGGTGTTACAAGCCTATTTGAAAGATGTTCTCTTTTACCATAACACTTCTTTAGATCAAAACGTCATCATGAGTTTGCCTCTGAATGTCGGATTCGCTTTAACACTCCCGAATTCTGTAAGGTGTTCAATGTTTCGCCAAATATTTTCTACGAGGACCGTTTCTCTCTAACTTCGGATTACAACCTGCCGTTTAAGTGGGTGCCAGGTTTTTCTGTTACGTTAAGGTATCCCAAATCGGCAACTCTATACCAAAAAATTGTTGAACTTAAGAGTACCAAACTGAAAAATAGGGTACCCGCAATTGATTTTCTAAAAGATAGTTTTAGAACGGCTGGTATCGAGACAAAGATAGTTAATGATCTTGTATTGTTTACGGGGTCCTCAACACAGTTCATCGAATTCCCAGCCGCTGTCAACATTGGATTTATACCGTCTAGGTTTCTGAACAAGAAATTGAAAACGCCTATTACTATGCCCTTAAACTACACAAATGACGGATTTATCAGTTCTGTTATTTTTGATCCACCTGATACACAAGAACGGTGCATCTTAAAAATTCCCTATGGGTATTATGATAATCGTAGGGACGATGTTGAGGCGCTCGTTAAGTTGATTCCATTGTAAGAACAGGCTTTTTACAAAATCAATCACACACCTAACAAATGTTTTCATTTTAAATGCACAGAAGGCCGCTATATTAGTTTTAGCGAGGATTTATGTTACACCCTGGAACTGGTTATCGGTGCGGGTTCAATCCTGATAGATCTTACACGTGACATACATGGTTATTATCTGTATACAGACATCATACAGCCGCAGGTTGTGGGTAACACATACGCTCTGCTCCTACGAATCATACCCGTTTCACACGCCAGACGAGAAGTGATTTATCAGACTTTTCATTAACCCGACTACTACCCCTTAAGTAAAAATGTCATTGATACGATTGAAATAGCGGTTCATTCAGACCACGGGGATTTGCTCGCGTTTTTAACAAGCAAAACCATAGTGAAATTACATTTTCGTAAGAAACAACTGTAGTGCGAGGTTGATTTCTTTTTTCTCTCCTACTCGATTACTTTAAGATGCATATCCCCTATCAGCCGAGCCAAGAAGTAAATTCGCGTTACTATTTAAACCAGAGAGGAAATGGCTTACCTGTGTTTAGAGGGTCTGTTTACCAGAGAGGTAACGGGATTGTTTCAGTATTTTCAAATCTGTTTCGCTTGGCAATGCCATTACTCAAATCCGTGGGTAAGACTCTAGGGCGACATGCCCTAAAAGGCGGTGTTTCCGTTTCTAATGATGTGATACAAGGTCAAAATTTCAAACAATCGCTGTCATCACGAATGAAAGAAGCCGGAGTTAATGCCCTACAAGAAATGGGTGCTAGAGTTCAGAGAGGTAGAGGCCGTGTTAAAAGACGAATTTCAGCATTTCCTACTCATTCAGATGTAAAAAGGCCCAGAGGCAAGAGCGTGGAGACCTTTCTAAAGAGTGAATACAGACAAAGACGTCGTGTGCAGCGTTCAAAAAAGCTGAAAAACGTGCAGAAGAAACAGAAGAAGTCAACAAAAAGACCAACAAAATCACGTTCTAAGCCGACTTTAAACATGTGTCCTTTATCATCGGTTTTTGCCTAATCCATACGTAATCATAGCATCAATGATACACCAGCTGAGCACTGAATGTCTCAACAGAGAACTCGACATTTTTCTTCACCTCACAAGAGCAGCCAACAGGAAAAGCGACATGTTACGGGGTACCAGCCAACAGCCATCATCAGCCAAGATGGGCCTATTGAATCCTACGTACCTGGTTTGGCAGATTTTTACATGGATCTCGTTCAAAGTACATTAAACTTAGAAGTCGTTATCAACAAAGGGGATGGACTGTTACTAGCTGGTGATAAAACAGGACCTGTGAACCTTTTCTTACATTCGCTATTCTCCAAGTCGATTGCTATCTAGGTGATACGTTAGTCATAGTAATAACTTATATCCATACAGAGCTTATTTTGAAACTCTTTTGAACTATAGACAGACTTCTAAACAAAGTCAACTCACAACAGCAGGGTATTGTAAACACACGAGCGGTAAAATGGACAATGCTGACGATTCAAACAATGGGTTTAAGTTACGTAAAAGACTCGCACGAAACGGCGTTTACTACATTGAAGGTCTGCTCCATTTAGACATCTTTCGGCAGGGTTGATTGCTACTAAACTCTACGGATTTTTGTCTGAGGCTTTACAGAAGTAAACCCTCCTTTGATCTGATGTCTGATGTAGCTAATCCCAATTATCAGATTACAATCCGAAAAGCAACGCTGAGAGAGTTAAAGTTAACACGGCCACGCTATTAGCACATGCAAAGACTCTACAAACGACTAACGCGTTTTACCCTATCGGACGGATTGAAAGTATTTCTACGGGAACTAGAAATCACGTCATACAGAACTTAATTACTGGTCAGATTCCCTCCCGGTTGATTTTTGCATTTACATCGAGTGAAGCCCAGAATGGTTCTTTAACTTTGAATCCATTCAACTTTCAACATTTCAATCTATCTTTCTTCTCCCTCTCACTGGATACTCATGCAATTCCTCTAAGCCCTCTGATGCTGAATTCTACCTCTGGGTCGTACTTGAGAGAGTTTGTTCATTCCATGAAGGCACTTGGGATTTGGAAAGAAGACAGAGATGTTGAAATCAGTCAGTTCTTTTACGGTTCTGGTTACACGTTTCTGGCCTTTGATCTTTCGGAGGACAGGAATTATTATACAGATAGATATAACCTTATACGTAACTGTACGTTAAGCGTTGAAGTTCAGTTTTCCGAACCTATAGCTAATTTGGTGAATGTGATTGCTTATTGTCAATATCAGAATCTCCTGGAAATCAATAAAGACAGAACCGTGAGCTTCGATTTCACAAATTAAGGTCTATGGATACGCAAGAGCTATGGAGGGCTCTGGAGAGAGATGCATTTACATGTACTATGGCAAGAGGTGTTTTCCCGGAGGATTTGGTGCTTCAACTCAAACCTCTGCATCCGGCTTTACTCATTGCTAATGCGGATGATTCCAGCAAGCCAGGCTCGCATTGGGTGGCTTTTTTTATACTGTCCTGCAAACAAGCATACATCTGTGATTCTTTCGGAATGTTTCCTCAACCACAATTCCACCTGTTCATGCTTATGCACGCGGAAAAATGGACCTACAACCCGAGAATAGTGCAACATCAGACGTCTGACACATATCCGTTCATACATTGTAATGCAATCAACAACAATAATATACAAGCACTACAAAGTCGAAACAATGATCCTTTCTGTATGGTGGGCGTAGATCGCTCCATTGGCTTCATGAAAAAATTTTCAAAGAGCAAAAAAGACCATAGATAATTATGCAGATATCGATCATCAGCTTTATATATTTACGTGCTTACAGCGTAAATGTAGGATCTAAACTGAAACAACAAGGTTTTGAAGTCGAAGGTCTCTCCGAGGGAATTGGGGGCCACAGCAAACAGACGCACGCGCCATCCAGGGGGCAACCGACAGGGTTTGGGAACGCGACGTAAGGCGGGACCCAGAGGACTAGGATTCCCCGAATGTTTGGAAAACACCAAGACGGACTTCAGTTAACGGGGTTTTTTGGAAACCTACTCCTCGGCTCTCGCCTCACGTCGCGTTCCCAAACCAGTCGGATGGCCCCTTGGATGGTACGTGCGTGTGGTTGCTGTGGCCCCCCAATCCCTCGGAGAGACCTTCAATTTCAAAACCTTGTTGTTTCAGTTTAGATCCTACATTCACTCTGTAAGCACGTAAATATATAAAGCTGATGCCCGATATCTGCATAATTATCTATGGTCTTTTTTGCTCTTTGAAATTTCTTTCATGAAGCCAATGGAGCGATCTACGCCCGCCATACATAAAGGATCATTGTTTCGACTTTGTAGTGCTTGTATAATATTGTTGTTGATTGCATGCATTGTATCAACGGTTATGAGGAAATTTTGAAACTGATGTATTACATTGATAATAGCACCATCACTTAAACGGATAATTATCCTCGAAAATAAATCATTTGTAGGTGTTGTTTAAAAACGCTGTGGAGTACAAGCGTATTTGGTGTTATTTCACGTAAGATAAAACGATTTAAAGACAAATAGCGACACCGCTAAAACCGTCTACAGAGAAATACCGCAATCCTAAAGATCGTCTATCAAGAAATTCTGCTGTCGTGGAAACCGTCTGAAGAGAAATTCCGCAATCGTAAAAACTGTCGATGGAGAAATTCCGCAATCGTAAAAACCGTCTATGGAGAAATTCCCGCTTTACCAAAAACATCCTTACCTGTAATCCCCTTTGTGATAAACCGTACCTTGAATAATTACGCAGAGTATGAATTACGTAAGTTGTGGCTTTTGATATAAAGATCGTTTAAAAAGAGATTTGCGTCATTCAACATTCAACATAGCCTTTGTAAACTCTTGCAGCAATTTTCTCTATCTCTCCTCTTTTTTCGTCATGGAAATAAATGCAACGGTTAAATTTACGCAATACTTTTCGGCTCTTGTTGCTGGTTCTAGCGGGAGTGGCAAGTCTATCCTAGTAGCTCGAATGTTAAAGTATAGAGATGAAGTGATGGACCCGACCCCTACGGAAATAATTTACTGCTATGGAGCTTTAATCCCGTCGGTTGTTAAAAATCTGAATTTGCCTAACATTACGTTTCATGCTGGGGTGCCGGATGAGAAAATGATACACGAGCGGGCTTTACTGATTTCAGACGATTTATTAAATGAGGTGAAAAATAACGACCTTGTTGAGAAAATCTACACGTGCTACAGTCATCATCTCATTTTCTCTGTTTTGTTAATAACTCAGAATCTCTTTGCTCATTCAAAAATCATCCGTACAATAAGTTTAAATACCCAGTTCATCTTTCTGCTAAAGTCACCTAGAGACGTAGGACAGATTCACACCTTGGCATCGCAAACAGGCTACGGACGCTTACTCATCGAAGCTTTTAAAGATGCCACTCGGGAACCCCATAGTTATTTACTGCTTGATTTAACTCAGCGTTGTCCTGATGTTCTGAGATTGCGTAGTAAGATTTTTCCGTCTGAAAAACCTATCGTGGTTTATGAGTTGACTTTGTTTAGAAGTCTGCCCATAGTTCAAAAGAGTTTCAAAATAAGCTCTGTATGGATATAAGTTATTACTATGACTAACTAACGTATCTCCTAAATAGCAATTGACTTGTGAGAATAGCGAATGTAAGAAAAGGTTCACAGGTCCTGTTTTATCACCAGCTGGTAACGGTCCATCCCCTTTGTTGATAACGACTTCAAGTTTAATGTACTTTGATCGAGATCCGTGTAAAAATCTGCCAAACCGGTTACGTAGAATTCAATTGGCCCGTCTTGGCTGATGATGGCTGTTGGCTGGTACCCCGTAACATGTCGCTTTTCCTGTTGGCCGCTCGTGTGAGGTATAGAAAAAATATCGAGTTCGCTGTTGAGACATTTAGTGCTCAGCTGGTGTATCATGGATGCCATGATTACGTATGGATTAAGCGACAACCGATGATAAAGGACACATGTTTAAAATCGGCTTAGAACGTGATTTTGTTGGTCTTTTTGTTGACTTCTTCTGTTTCTTCCTCTTCTTCTTCTGTTTCTTCTGCACGTTTTTCAGCTTTTTTGAACGCTGCACACGACGTCTTTGTCTGTATTCACTCTTTAGAAAGGTCTCCACGCTGTTGCCTCTGGGCCTTTTTACATCTGAATGAGTAGGAATTGCTAAATTTCGTCTTTTAACACGGCCTCTACCTCTCTGAACTCTAGCACCCATTTCCTGTAGGGCATTACCTCCGGCTTCTTTCATTCGTGATGACAGCGACTGTTTGAAATTTTGACCATGTATCACATCATTAAAAACGGAAACACCGCCCTTTAGGGCATGTCGCCTAGAATCTTACCCACGGATTTGAGTAAAGGCGTTGCCAAGCGAAACGGATTTGAAAATACTGAACCAATCCCGTTACCTTTCTGGTAAACAGACCCTCTAAACACAGATAAGCCATTCCCTGTCTGATTTAAATAGTAACGCGAAATTACTTTTCGGCTCAGCTGATAGGGGATATGCATCTTGAAGTAATCGAGTAGGAGAGAAAAAAAGAAATCAACCTCGCACTACAGTTGTTTCTTACGAAAATGTAATTTCACTATGGTTTTGCCTGTTGAAAACGCAAGCAAATCCCCGTGTTCTGAATGAACCGCTATTTCAATCGTGTCAATGACATTTTTACTTAAGGGGAAGTAGTCGGGTGAATGAAAAGTCTGATAAATCACTTCTTGTCTGGCGTGTGAAATGGGTATGATTCGGAGGAGCGGTGCATATGTGTTACCCACAACCTGCGGCTGTATGATGTCTGTATACAGATAATAACCATGTATACTACGTGTAAGATCTATCGGGATTTAACCCTCACCGATAACCAGTTCCAGGTCGGAGAGTTCAGCTTGTAAACCCAATGTGTAACATAAATCCTCGCTAAAACTAATATAGCGGCCTTCTGTGCATTTGAAATGAAAACATTTGTTAGGTGTGAGATTGATTTCTTAAAAAGCCTGTTCTTTCAACAGAGGCAACTTAACGAGCGCCTCAACAACGTCCCTACAATTATCATAATACCCTTTGGGAATTTTTAAGATGCACCGTTCTGGAGTGTCAGGTGGATCAAAAATAACAACTGATAAATCCGTCATTTGTGTCGTTTAAGGGCATAGTAATAGGCGTTTTCAATTTCTTGTTCAGAAACCTAGACGGTATAAATCCAATGTTGACAGCGGCTGGGAATTTGATAAACTGTGTTGAGGACCCTGTAAGCAATACAAGATCATTAACTATCTTTGTCTCGATACCAGCCGTTCTAAAACTATCTTTTAGAAAATCAATTGCGGCTACCCCATTTTGCAGTTTGGTACTCTTAAATTCAACAATTTTTTGGTATAGAGTTGCTGACTTGGGATACCTTAACGTAACAAAAAAATCAGGCACCCACTTAAACGGCAGGCTGTATTCCGGAGTTAGAGAGAAACGGTCCGTGTAGAAAATATTTGGCGAAACACTGAACACCTTACAGTATTCGGGAGTGTTAAAGCGAATCCCGATATTCAGAGGCAAACTCATGATGACGTTTTGATCTAAAGAAGTGTTATGGTAAAAGGAACATCTTTCAAATAGGCTTGTAAGACCAATTCAACTTCGATTATGAAAGACTGGAGCGTCGGAATTCTTACTGGTGAAACAATGCTGAAATCCATTTGTTCATTTATGAGATCAGTCTTGAAACCTATTTCGAACGTGTTGTTTACAGTCGTAATGTTCTTGAAGAGGGCTGGGAAATGTGTTTCCGATAATCCAACCTCCCATCGCCCCTGGAAACGTAGCGTCCTTGGCAGTCTTGTAATAAAATGAGCTGTTGTATTGGAATGAATTTGCTCTCCAGTGGATATGTTTGATGGTAGCGTAATATAAAAATCAGTGTCATCATACATGATGGCTGTACTCGGACCCAATTGCTGTCAATCATCTCTTGTCAAGCATTTAAAAGATCTATCTCTTGTACCCAGCTGTTCATGCTGGCCGGGTAACCTTGCCATTTAACAAAAGCTTTGCGAACCCCACGCCTCGTGCGCCAACGAATAATCTGTTTAATGTTAAAAACTTCAGGTTTTTTCTCCTTTTGTAACTCCTGATCGTAGAATACACCTGAGATCTCGCTGCCATCGTAATCTTTAATTTTACACACAACAGGCTTTCTATAAATGATTTTTGAAACCTTAAACCCCTTCTCGGTCCAGTTTGGAAGATAGCCTTTATCAAATATGTTTTTCACTTTTGAAATACGTACGTAATCGCCGACTTGCAACCTCGGATTTGTTTGTGGTGCAGCTGTATAATAACTCTGTTGTTTCAACCATAGAGCTGGGGCATTTCGTTCATTGACATCAGCTGGTGCCATACCCAAGGCTCTGTGATTGCGGTAGTTGTAGCTTAACCCGATGTCGATGTATCTGTGTTCGTTGAGGGGCCAGTATCCAAGCCCCTAGCCCGATTCATGGGTATATATTCGAATCAACAGGTGTTCACTTGTAAGGCAGAACCCTAGTAAGTGGATTTTGCTGAGAGCATCAGGATCCCTCTAATCTTCCACCCTGATATACCTCAGCACCAGGGGTATATCAGAGGATTATAAAATTATTTTATTTCAGCCTTAAACCCCACCCAAATAAAAGACCAACGCCCAAATAAAAAGCCAACGCCCAATTAAAAAGCCAACACCTAAATTAAAAGGCCCACGCCCAGATAACAGACCAACACTCAAAAAAAAGACCAACGCCCCCCAAATAAAAAACAACACTCAAATTAAAAGGCCAAAACAGGGGAGGGAGGTGGCAGGCCCTGTGCGTCGCAGTCTGCACGCGGATTGGCTGCACGTCTGTGACGTCAAGAAAGAAGGGGAGAAGGGTGGTGGGGGGTCATGTTGTGCGAATAATGCACGCTGATTGGCTGGAAAAGGCCACCCCCACCTCATTAATATGCACCCATTTCGAGTAGTCATCTACTATTGCTCGACAATCCACCTTAATTATAACATCACTAACACTATATGTGATTTTAGTATTGCTGAATTACGAACATTATTCCACGAGCACAACTGTTTGATCAAAGAATTTAAATCCGCATTGGAGGATGTGAGAGCAAAGGACTTGAAAGTCATTATCAGGGCAGACAAAACGCCAACGAGTCAGCATGGTAGATGCTTCAATGCTTTAAAAACCTCTGAAGTAGCAGCTGTAATTTTCGGGACAGAGATTACCCGCCGAGATATTGTTATCAGCAAACGAGATCAAACCAAGCAACGTGTTGCAGAAATACACAGATCGTATGATGCACTTCAATATCCAATGCTCTTTCCGCGAGGAGAAGACGAATATCACCTGCAATTGTATCAAACTAATCCCGCCACAGGGACAATATTTGCGACAACGAAAAAGTTACTCAAATGGATTTTTATGCATACCATATCATGATATTATAGAGTGTGACTATTGACTATTATAGAGTGTGAAAGGGGTTGACAGCATGGTCTCCTATCATGAACACAATTGAGCATGTGAGGGAGAAAAAGTACATAATAAGGTTTTAGTGTCGAGCCCAACAATTCAACCATATCCTGCAGTGTCGTCAACTTTTTCAACAATTCATCGTTGACATGTACGCTAAAGTCAAAAGCGAATGACTCAATTACATTCCTTACAATCAATGGAAACTTCCAGTCGAAGAGTATATTCACTGCGAGATTCATTCGCGAATGATAAAAAAATTGTTGACATTGGACAAATGGTTATACTTCCGGCTTCTTATACTGGAATTCCAAGACACATGCTAGAATATGCACAGGATGATCTGACATATTTCACAAATATGGACGTCCAGATGTTTTCATCACCTTCATCAAATATTTACTTTTGCCTGGCTAGCAACCATCCCACCGACATGACTTCATAGCGAGAGTTTTCGAAAAAAATTTGATACGATTCATGGATCTCATCAATAACAACCATATATATGGAAAAGCTCGCTCCCGGATGTATTCTATTGAATGGTAGAATTTACATTTACCAC